>JAODAL010054549.1:0-24559 GCA_025379985.1 Phyllomedusa bahiana
TAATTAATTTTTTCAAAAATTAATCAAGGAGAGGAAACTGAGGACTGCTTTTCCCCTATTAAGAGCGGCATCCTGTTAAATAACTCCAAGAGGAAAAACGGGTAACCCTGAAAGTAGAAACAGGATCTATAACGGTACGAGTGACCACAATGGGGGGAAAACCATCATAACCCAAAGAAACCTGACAGGTTTTAAGATTGTGATTGGTGGATCATTTGTAGGTGTGCGCCACCCTTGTGGGTAAATTTTGAAAAATTGAAATTGTTGGGTTTGGATGTAATAATGACTTACTTTTTTTGAATGGGGGCAATGCTTTAAGCATCAGTGTCCTGACGCTGCATCTAATAAATTGCCAGAAAACCCCCTGGTAAAGAAAAGGGAAGGGGCTCAGGCAATTTAGAGTCATGTTAGTTCATTGGGTTTAAATTTGGGACAAGTCCGGTTTCAATTAGGGGAAATGGATGTTTCCAGCAAAAGGGGTCCCCTGTAACTAGCCAGCAGGGGACAAGGCAGGCGAGGTCGTGCACCAACCCTAGGAAGGAAAAAATCCCTGCAATTTGGGCCCACAGCATGAGACACAATGGTCGGCTGCGGCCGGCGGAAGAGCCCCCCGGCCCGCCGCCCCGCAACGGGGGGGCCCGCAGTGAGCCGGGAGCTCCGCACCCCCGCACCAGACCAATGTTCAGTCTTTGCCCACTTGCAGGCAACCCCGGCCCTCATCCCACCTCTAGACCTGGGGTTTATTTCGGGGGCTGCCTGCGGGGCATCCGGGTCAGTTGCGGCCGGCGGCCACATGAAAATGGGCAGGCGGCCCCCCCCGTGACACATCTTTTTCAGTATTGCTGGCCGCTGCGGAGCGTCCCGGCTCAGCGTGGGGCCCGGGGGCGGCCCTCTGCAGTGGCCGCACCGGAATCGCTACCGATATACATAATCAACAAATTTCCACCCCCGGGGAAACACTGCCCACGGCCCCTCGCGGCGGCTGCTTCCCTCCGGGCGGCTAGCTTCCAGGGGGGTAGTTTTGGCGGCCCACATGTGTCCCAGCTCCGCGGCCAGTCCGGGCCTGGGAAAGGTGTATCCCGTAGGTTTTCCCCCCAACTTCACTGCAGTGGGGGGGAATCAGGATAACCCTAGATGGTTCAAATCAGGCTCCCCGGCAATTTTTTCTTGCCTCTTTATGTACACTCGTCTCCTGGTTTGAAATCATGCACCGTTTCCCCTGTAGATTCTGGAAGACAGCAGAGACTGCGCAGCAAATTTTTCAACTCTTTGGAAATTAAACACAAATTGACGTCCTATCATATTTTCCCCTTAGCTCTTGCTCCCTGACTTCAAACAAAAAAGGAGGTTTTCCCCAAAACAGTATCTCAAAGGGGGTTTTTTAGGCCATGTTTTGCTTGGGGGGTGTGCCTAACGTGGAAAAGAAAAATTTGGGAGAAGTTCTGGCCAGGCAAGGGGGACTCAGCAGTCATTTTTGGGACAACTTTTTCTTGAGGTTCCTTTCATTCTCTTCCCTTTCGCAGACTTTGGGGTTTGGTTTAAAGGCGTGTGTAGGCCCAAATCTCCCCCTTTAACTTGTTCCAAAAACCCCGGGAAAAAAACCGGGGAAAGGAAAATTGCTGGCCCCTTTTGGTCTGACTCAAATTCCCTGAGGGTTTCCAAAATCGACAAGCAAATTTCCAAACCCAACTTTTTTTGCCGTTACTTTGGGGGGTCATTTTGGGGCACGGGGGGCTTTTTCCCACCCTGAAAACATGTCTACTGCAACCAAAACATTTTTCCCAATATTTCCCCACTTTAGGATCTGGATGTGGTCCATTTAAAACCTTTGGAAAAGGGGTACTGGGGTTTTTGGGCCAGGTGCGGGAAAAGGGTACTTGAGCAGTGGGGGAAGGGTTGCAGGTGGGGCAGTTGGGAATCCCTGATTGTGGGCTGCAATCATGGAAACTGTTTTCCTGGAGCATGGTAAACTTCTGCACATACCCAATTTTGCCTAAATTTTTTTCCACATGAGTACTCCCAGGGGCCCCAGGTGCAAGGGCCCATGGAAAACATTGTCTGGGTAAACGGGAAAAGGGCCTTGGGCACTTCCAAATTCCTTTTTCGAATTGTCCATCTTTTTTCCACTTTTGGGTTTCTCCTTTGCTTTGCCAGATGTTGTTTCTGTGATTTTTACCTTGGGGGGCCCCACCCGGGTTTCCAAACAGGGGGCTGGATTTTACCCATTTCCCCTGTTGTTTAATAAATTTCCTTCCCCCTGGGCTTTTGGTGGTTACCAAAAAGATTTCAGGACCCAAAGCCATTGGCATGACACTACCCCAAGACGGGCGTTTTTTGCGGTTTGGTCCGCTGTCGGGTTTCCTTTCGGGCCCTGTTTGTCTTTCACTTTTCCAGGGGGTTTTTTAACCCTTTAAAAAGGGCAAACCTTTTTGTGGGCAGTTCAAGTGCAGCCATAAAAGGATTTGATTTGTACTGCATGTTTAATGGGGGGGCCCCTTTCTGCCGTGATGAACCCCTCGATTTTCCAAATGACCCCAAAAAAATCTGTCAAATGCCATGGGGCAAATCTTGAGTCAGCCCCATATATTTGTTTTTTTTCCTTCACCCATTTTCAGGCTTCTTCCAGGCTTGTAGTTCAGCAATTTGAGCTAAAAAATTTGGCGGGGGCAGTGCTTTTTCCATAGGAAATTTATTTTCTGTGGTTTTTGGGGCAAATCCTGTATAAAAAAAAAGCCCCCGTCTTCCCAGTACAAAATCTTGACCATCATTCCAGAGATTAAAAATCTGCATGGGGGATCTCCTCGGTCACCACTGTGAAGGGGGGCAGAAAGTCTATCTTTAAGGTTTTCCCAAAAAATTAAAGGTGGTCATCATCGGGGCCCATAGTCCACTTCTGTCTTTTCCCCCCCCTGTGTTAGGGGAAGAAGAGTGGCTGGTTTAAAAGGGACTGTACAGCGTTTGAAGGAGATGTTGGATGGAAAGGAGGATTGAGCACTGCGACCGGGGTGGCGCTGATGAGTCATTTTTGCTTTGAAGAGTCTGTTGTAGTAAGCAGCAAAATCATGGGGTGCCTGAATGATCAATCATGTCCCAGAAAAAATTTCCGAAATTTTTGTAAAAGAAGGATTTGTGCGCAGGGAACAGCCTTGAGGCAGGCGGGAGGGGGTTTCCGGGCCCCACCGGGCCCAATTTCGAGCAGAGTAGTCCCTAGAGGGCGTTGGGGGCCCCCCATGTCCTGGGTTTGAGGACTCCGAGGCATGTCCCTCGGGGTTTCAAAAGCCCAAATAAGTTAAAGGGGTTGGGATTGTAGCCCGGAACCCAAAAAAAATTTGCTGGGGGAGCAGTCGACACTGCATCTGAAAAGCCTGGAAGGGGCCCCTTCTGTTGTTGTTTACCCCATAAAGGTTAGGGGGTTTGGGTTGAAGCCAGGTCCCTCCAGTCTTCAGGATTCGATAAAAGCTGCAAAATTTCGGGGTCTTTCCGGTATCCATTGCCTACAGAAAGGTGATGAGGCCTGGGGAAAACTTTGTAGTTGTCTTGAGTTTTCGGGATAAAAAAAGGGTTGTAAATGGCTTGAAACACGTTCATCTGAAAGGGGTGTCGGGTTTCCCCTTGGGTTTATATGCAGTGCCCTAAAAAACAAAAAACTTTGTTTTGCACCACGGGAAAGCTTACCCCTTGGAGACCTTGCATTGAGAGCAGCCGATGCTGCGGGCGGGGATGGGAAAATTTTTTCCCTTTTCCAATTTCAGGGCTTCCCCAAAAAAAAGGGATCACGCATACTGAAAAGGGTTACTTCGGGTTTTTGGGCTCCCCATGGTTTTAGAGAAGTTTTCATACCTGGGTAAACTTTTTTGGGGCTATTCTGGCCCCTTGAGGTGCCCGGGTTTCCGGGTGAATTAAAGATCCCTAAAAAGGTAAAAGCAAACAAGTCCGGGAAAAGTCTTCATAAAGAGGAGCGAAGAAGCATTAGTCAGTTTCAATAACTGTGAAGCAGGAAGTGGGGGGGGGCATCGGGAAAGAAGAAAATTGGGGTTTTGGGAACCATGGTTTTTTCCAGGATAGTGGCTTTTTTATAGCTCGGGATTTGCCCCAACCCGATATCTCTGCGGTTCTCCTTTCTTGGATTTCTTCTTCAACAAAAAAAAAGGGGGTGTTGCAGGGAGAGAGCGGGGGCCCAATTTCCCCTGGTTTAAAAGGGGACGGTATCGGGAAGCCTTCAGTCCATTTTCTTGCCCAGCTTTGAGGGGAAACTGTGGGATTTCTGGGGGTAGGGGGCCCTCCATCCTTCGGGTACAATGCACGGGGGAAAACAGGAAGGGGGGGGCCAACCCTTCATCTGGGCCCCTTGGGCCCAAAAGCCTGGAGGGAGGTTAGAAAATACAGATAAATTTCCCAAAAATAAAAAAGGGTTTTGGATAAAGACATCATCAAATGGGGGACCCCCTTAAAATGAAACATGGGAAAAAATGACCCCATTTTCCCCGATCCTGGTTCCTGTTTTTTAAAGTCCTTTCCTTCAGAGGAAAACTGGATTTTGGGCCCGCATGTTGAAGAAAAGTCTGCCCCCAACAGTTTTAACTGGGCAGGTTCAGAAAAAAAGGAAAAGGATCATCAATTTAAAAAAAGGGGCCCCCAAAGCATTAATTGGTAAAAAGGTAAAGGGGCGACTTAAAGTTTTCGCCCCTAAACCCCCAATAAAAATTTTAGGACATAAAGAGGAGATTTGGACCTCAGGAGGAGGTTTTTGTGCAAAGAGGTGGCCACACCGTGTCCCCCAAAAAAGTCAGTAGGGGGGCCCCCTGCTACAGGAATTAATTTTAAACTCCCCCCCATGGGGCCCACGACACCCCCCCTTTGGGGAAAAGGGGGGCACCAGCGGGCCCAACATCCTCATTGGGACCCCCCCCCCTTTGGGGTAGGGCTGTCGTGTTGTTTATGTTTGGGGCCCGGGTTTTCCGGGGAATTCGGCCCAGGGGAAGAACCCCTTTTAATGGCCCCCCTAAATTAACCCTCCAGCAAAAGGGTTTGGCCCTCTCTAACTTTTTTTGCACTGGGGGTTTGGGGGGGAAAGGGGAAAAACGGCCTGACAATTTTTTCAGGGGCGGGGGCACACTAAACCCAAATCACGGGTTTTAAACAGCTTTTTTTTTCCCCTTTCTTTTTTTTTTATCTTGGTTAACCCCCTTTTTGGGAAAACCCTTTCCCACGGGCCGGGGCTTTTTTGTACTCTGACCCAAAAGGGCCCCGGTTTTTTACGCAGGCCGGGACTCTTTGAGGCCATCTTCTAAGCCATCTATCAGGGCTTCATAAAAGGAACATTGGATCTTTTTATGGTAGAAAAACCCTAGGTCCTCATACTGCTGGTCAATCTACCTGAAAAAACATCTACACCCTTCTTTCCCGGCTCTTGTTGTACATCCGCAATGTGGTGGCTTTGGGCACTTAGGCAGGTCTGTGCCCCGATCTTGAGCTTTGGGCACAAAAGGCTAATCCCAAATCAAAAGAAAATTATTTTAATTTAGAAGGGTTCGTAATTTTTTGGGGGTTGTGGGGGAAGGGGAATCAACAGAGGTTTGGGCAAGCACCCCGGGTCCCTAAATCTTTCCAAATTTGCCCAAAAGGGAAATTCCTGGTTTGGGGACAACTTTTTTTAGAAACTGCATGGGGAAATTTAAGGGGGCTGGGAAAATTTTCTGGGTAGGCAAACTATCTGTTTGGGGGAAATTTCAACATACAAAGGGGGAGGTGGAGGCTGCTTTGGGGTCATCAGTGACACTCCACTTGGGGGTCTGGGGGACATGGGGGGGCAAACCCTTTTTTCCCGTTTCGGAAAGGGGTCAATTTTTTGGGGGGAAAATTTTCAAAGTCCCTTTCCCTCTTTCACAAAATGCGTGTATGCCCCCGGTGGGGGAAGAAACAATCCTAAACCCCACTAAAATTTAAATTTTCAAATTTTTGGTTAAAAAAAATTGGAACATGCAAAGTAGATGAAACCCTTTTTAATTCATTTTAAAAAAGGGAAAATTTTAAAGACCAAGGGATAAAGGTAGAGGGTGGATTTGACTTTTCCCCTCCCCTACTTTACTCATCAAAAGTTTAAAAAAATTGGGAATACAAAATGTAAGCTGGGTTTTGTTTCATTGTCCCTCATCCTTACCCCCCTGTAAATTTGGACCCCCAGCATGAATTTAGATACCCTTTCAAAGGAAGATCTTCCCCATGAGGAGAAAAACGGACCGGGTATCACTCTCCCCCCTTTTCTCTGGGGAATACCTTTTTACAATCTCGTTGGGCTTTTGAGCCAGCTTTTTCCCATAAGGGTCTCTGCCAATCCCCCTCGGTGGGACAATTTGGGGGATTGGGCAGGGTTTTAAAATATGGCTCCCAACCCCATGGGTCAGAATAACCCCCTGTCCTATTGGGAAAAAAACCCCTTGTCCACCCGTTACCCTTGTTTAACATTCAAAATAAAATTAGGATCCCTTTCCCCTTCGTTGTAGGGAAACCCCCTGGAGAGGTTTAAAATGAACAAAAAGGGGGCCCAAAAACCCTTCCCCCCGGGTTCCCCCCCAGGGAAAGGGGGGGGATACTGCACTTCCCGGGGCATCCACCCCCCTTCAAAAGGTTCCCGGGGCCTTTTGGGGGGCCCGGGGGCCTTTCCCTGGGGTCTTCAGCCCCCTCCAACAACCATGATGGTAAGGGGGGGGGGGTGGGTCAGGGGTGGGGGCGGGGCCCGGGGTGTCTACAGGGACCCCTGGGGGGGGGGGGACAACGCAAGGGGGGTCCCTGATAAAACTGTCCTTTGGGGTGTAACCAAGGGGGTATAAGGGGGGGGGGGGTAGGGGGGGGTTCTGGACTAGCCCTTAAAGGGGGCAGCTCTTGGTCCCCCACAACTCCTACAATCCTCCGCCCCCCAAATTTTGGGTTTTGCGTTCCACAAGCACTACAGGTCCCCCCCCTCGGGTCCGCCAGCGCCGCCAAATTTTCGGGGGGTGGCGCAGTGGCTTTTTTTTTAAAACAAACTATCGCCCTTTAACCCAAAACTTTTTATAATTTAAACCTTCCCCGTTTGTCATCATTTTTAAACTCCCCACTGCCTTCTATTCCCCAAAATCTTCCTTTTTCAAACATTTTTGCCACTCCCAGGTGAGCCTGTGCCCTTTCCAGCCATCCCAAACGGGCAAAATTTTTTCCCCTCGAACTCTTTTATTTTCTCCTGCCCCTTGGATGGCTGCAATTGCCCCCTTTTTTGGCAATAACCCCCCAACGTTTTACATTTTTTCAGGCATTTTTTAACATACCTTTTTTCCTTCTTTCCTTCAAACCAAACTCCCCTTGGGCAGTCTCTGCCTCTTCAGGAAAATTATGTCTTTTGGGAAAAAGATTAAAAAATTTTGGTGGGTTTTATGGGTTTTGGGGGTTGGCCCCCCAATCCCGGGCAAAAAACTCAAGCCCTGGTCCACCGGGCCCGGGCCCCCGGAATTTTCCCGGTTCAAAAACCCCCAAAAGGGTTCTATCAAAAACATAAAGAACCTTTAAACCCCTTACCCAAAACCACCTAGTACTTTTGGGTTTTTCCCTTTTGGGGGCCTACCCCCCGGGGCTTTTTGGCAAAATTAACATATATATTGGTTTTTAAAAAAAAAACCCCGGGTTTTCCCCAAAAACCAAAATTTAAAAAAGCCCATTTTCCCCGGGCCCCCCTTTAATATTCTAGGAAAAACACGATCTTGGGCCCCAAAAAAAAAAAACCGGAGATTTCCCCTTCCCCTCAACAATTTTAAACCCTTTTAAAATGTCAAGGCCCCCCTATAAATTTCCACCAAACCCTTCCCGGGCCCCAAAAGGGGGTTTTTGGGCTAAAAACAGTGACCAAACCGAAAAAAAATGGAAGGGCACAGCAAAAAAAAATTCGGTACGTGGGCCCGGGTGGAATTTAAAGTTTTTTTAGGTCGATCACTTTATTGGACCCACCCCCCGGGGGACCAGAAAGCCCCCAAGCAAAATTTCTAACCGGGGGGGCATCAAATGGCCAACGGTAGTTTTTAAAAAAACATAGGTATCAACTCACCGTGCCTTTAGAGGCTGCATTTCCCCAATTTTATATCCCCGGGCCTTTAAGCGCCCCGGCAGTGTTCGGGGCCTCGGGGGGTTTCCCGGATCCACCCCAGCCCCCCCCCCGTTTTCGGCGCCAAAGTGTCGGGGGTTTTTTGCCAAAAAACTGGGGGTTTACCCGTTTGTCCCCGGTTCTCCAAAACCCATCAGGGGGAAAATGTACGGACCCATTAAAAAACTTAGTCAACGCAGATTCTGGTTCGAATCCCCAATTTATGTTCCAATTTAAATTTTAACAATACAATGCAATTTCACACATAATTTTTATGATTCCCATAATCAAACAAGGCAAAGGGGCGATAGGGGGGGAGAGGAACGGACGGGAAAGTCCCCATATTTAGGCGCTTCCCGAGAGATTTCATTGGGCCATGTTGCCCGAGTAAAAAGGCTCTGGAATGCATCAGGGCCGAAACTTAGTTGATTTCCAGTAAAACGAAAAATTTTAAAGGAAAGGGGAAAAGATAACCAAATGCCCCATCCCCGGGGGAAAATGAAATAAAATGTTAAATCCTTTGGGCCCCAACCCTCTCAAATTCTTCTTCATAAAAATTTCTGTATCAATTTCCCCACAAAAAAGGATTCCACCTTTTTTTTCTGAGATGTCCCTTTTTTAAAGGGGAAAAGCTTGGGATTTTTACAATTTTAAAATGCTTTACAGTATTAGTTTAAACCTCTTTTTCCTTCACAATTTTAAAATACAAATGGAAAAACTTCTGTAGTGTTATAATTTTATTTCGGCCCTTACACTTTTATTTTTGAAATTTCATTAAAAACCCATAGGAGGGGTCGCTCGGGTCTCCCCCTTTGGGCCAAATAAAAGGCGCCTTTTTTAAATTAGCCAACCCCAAAAAAAGGTCGCTCAAAAATTTTTTTCCCCATGAATCTATGGGGGAAAATAGTCGCGCTTTATTGGCTAAGCTGGAAGAGCCCCCGCCGCTTCAACCAAACAGCCCCGTTTTCTCCTTTTTACTGTATTTTGAAATGTCCCGGGCCCTTTTAATATTTTTGGGGCCATTTTTTCCATAGGGTATTTAAAGGGACATTTTCGCTCCCATTTGATTGGTCAATTTTCCCCCCATAGGTTATAATTTTGGGGCATTGTTTGCTCCTATTTGATTGGCGGTTTTTGCCGACCAATGAGGGAAAAAAACTTTTTAAAAAATTTGAATTACTGTATTTCCCCCGGGAATTCTCTTATTGCAATTCCCCCCTGTAGCGGCCCGGGGCTCGGGGACAAAAAGCGTTGTTGGGTTTTTAAAAAAGCTTAAATTTTTAAAGAAGGGGTTTGGCTCTTTATTTTGATAAAGTTTTAATTTAACCCAAAAATTATTTTTTTTTTTAATTTTCTTCATGCCGCAAGGCGCTGAGCGCCGAGGGTTTCAAGCGCCCACTTTTTCAATAGACTATAAATGGGAAAAAAAGTAAGAACCGCTTGATTGGCGGGGATAGCCAAGACCCGTAGCTCAGCCCCTGGATTTGATTGGCTAAACTTCTCCATAGGGCTGAATGGGGCCCTTTTCGCTCCTATTTTGATTGGGGCCCAAACTACCAAAACCCCCCCTAGCTAAACCAAAACAGTTTTTTTTTTTAGCATTTTTTACTGTATTTTTTAATTTTCCCCCCGTTTATTCTGATTGGTCAATCCTTCCCCATGGGTTTTTAAAGGTTCACTGTCACTCCCTATTCCCGATTGGCCCGGTTTTTTGGGACCCGTGAGAATAGGGTTTTAGAATTTGAATTACTGTTTTCCCGGCAATTTCCAATATCAAAATCTTGATATTGCGGCGTTCTAGATTTTTGGAAAGGATTTTTTTTAAAATTATTTTTTATTTTTTACGTTCACTTTTTTCTGACACTGTTTTCCCCCTTTTATAAAGGCGTTTTTTCGAATAACTCCTGCTGCACGAGCGGAGCGCCGAGATTTCTGTGCGATTTCTATTGCTTCCCCGCATGTTTTTTTATCCGCTTCACTTCCACGTCGGAGGATTTAACCAAAAAAAACCCGGTCCGCCGGTCGGAGCTGCCGAGCGCTGCACTGGCCCCCGCTTTGCCGACTGCGATCGTACTGCCTCAGAGTTTTCGACGCGGGGCGTCCCCCCCGGAACCGTACAACCCCCGCCCACACCCGCGCCCAAGCCAGCCCCTTCATCGGGGGGGGCGCGAAAGTGGCGAACACTCCCTTAAAAACTGAATCCCCCCCGCCGCAGCGGGATTGGGTGGAGGGGCCCGTATACGCCAAAAAAAACGGCGAAAAGCCCGATCAACTGTCGCCCTTTGTTCCCCCAGACACCCCCGGGTGGGCAATGGATTCCATATCTCCCCGTCTATCCCACCCTCACACCTGATTTACCTTACCTTTCCTAGCATTAAGACCGTTCACACAAAACCTAAACAAATCCCTCTTACCTATCCCCACCACCTTTCACACTCTCCTGCTTCCCTTGTGCGGGGGGACATATCCCCAAAACCCGGGGTCCCCCCAGCACATCCCCACTGTTGTTTCACCCTTTTACAACCTAGAAGCACAAACCCCTGTAACCCCTTAAACCTAAAGCCAAATTCCCCTACCCCTGCACCCCTATCCCATGTCTGGAGCTCTGGGGAATCACGTTTTGGTGCACAAGCTTCCTTCATCCACCACCTTTTCATCCATGCGACCTCCCCTTCCCTTGGATTAAAGAAACCTGGCTGACCCCTTCTGACACAACTTCCCTGCTGCACTCTCTTATGGGGGCCCAGTTTACCCACACCCCCTCCCCCTGCCAAAAAACATGGCGGGGGTGTCGCCTTCTTCTGTCAGATGCCGCTCCTTTGTCCCCATCCCACCTCTCCCTTTCCCTCAACCTTCCCCCCTTTTTTGAGGTGCACTGTGCCGCATCTACTCCCCCCAAATCTCCAGGGCTTTTGTCTACCGCCCCCCAGGCCCTCCACCCCACGCCCATTTTGCTTCGTGGCTCCTCCACTTTCTCTCGACTACAAACCCCCACTATTATCATGGGGATTTCAACATCCCATCGATACACCCCCCCCCACACTAACAAACTCCTGCACTTCCCCCCCTTGGGCCTCTCCCATGGACTCGGACCCCACTCATAAAAGGGACACACACGGGACCTCTTTTCACCCACATCGCCCCATCTAACCTCTAAAACTCTCCTCTCCCTATCTCTGACCACAACTTGCTCATTTTCCCCTCCATCTCTACCCACTGCCCCCCTGCCCCCATCAAATACACCCCCTGGAACCTAAAAAAACCTCAATCCCACCCCTTCTCTGATCTCTTGCCCCCCTCCTACCATACCTCTTTGCGCCCCGACACAGCCACCATTTCTACAACACAACAATCATCCACTCTTGATTGGGGTCGCCCCTCTCACACATAAAAAAACCCCAAAATTAACCCCCTGGCACACAGACCCCACCAAACGCTGAGGCGAGCTTTCAGAATTGCCAAAAACCGCGGGAAGAAAACCCACTCCACCACAATTCCCAAATCTCATATTCTCTCTTCGCACAACCCCAGACAACTTTTTAACACCTTCAATCCCCCTCCTCCGCCACCACACCCCCTCCCCATCCTCATCTCAGCGATGATTTCGCCACTCTTTTTCTAAATAAATCAATCTCATAAAGCTTCACCCTGCAGTCCCCTCCGCCTCCCTTTTTTTTGCAGTTTTCCCCATACCCACCCCCCAAAACCTCTCATCACTACTCCCCGCTAACTTTTTTCTCTCCTGTCACTCATGACAAGCTCTCCTCCCCTACTGCCCAAAATCCCCCCCTCACCACCTGTAGTCTCGACCACTACCATCCTACCTCTCCCTCCCTTTAGTGCTGTTATCACCCCACCCCTCACCCATTCTTCAACTTACATTAACTCGGGCATCTTCCTTCCCCCTTTTTTAAAAACACGCTCCCATCACCCCCACCTCAAAAAACCCATCTCTCGACCCCCCCCTCTGCCAACTATTCCCCATCTCCTGCTTCCATTCACCTAAACTCCTTGAACAGCACGCCATCTTTAACGTCCTCCCCCTCTCCCACCAAACTCTCTTCCCCCGACCCGCTACAAACGGGCTTCCGCCCACCACTCAAATGAAACCACCCAACCCAGGTCACCAACGCCTAGTAGCTGCCAAAGCCTCACTCACTATCTGCCTTTTACTCTTTTGACCTGTCCCCCCGCCTTTGAACCGCCCAACATTCACCCCCCCTCCTACAAATCCTCTCCTCCCCGGGATCACGGACTTGGCCCTCTCCTGGTCTCCCCATCCTCACTGGCGGACATTCAGCGTCTCCACTCTCAATCCCCCCTCTTTCCCCTCGCCCGCTCTCTGTTGGTGTCCCCCCCGGGGCTCTCCTGGGCCCACTACTCTTCTCTAGCTACAAACCCCTTTGGCCCGGGGGCACTCATAGCATCAACGGCTTCCATTCCCCCTGTATCGATGTACCCAACTCTACATTCCGGCCCCGATGTTACCCCTTTTCTTCCCGGGTCCCAAACTGCCTATCTCTAATCCACCTTCTTCTCCCCCCGTCTCCTAAAATGAAAGTGGAGAAAACGGAACTTATCTCTTTCCACCGTCCCCCCAAATTTTTCCCTCCACCTGATCTCTCTATCATTTTTAACGGCTACACTCTCTCACCGCTCCCTAAGTCCACTGCCCTTTGGGATAACCTTTTACTCCACCCCGTCCTTAAAACCAAAATCCGAGCCCCCACCTCTGCCCGCCCCCCCCACCTAAAAATATCTCCCTAATTGCTCATTTCCCTTTAAACCTTTCCCCAAAAAAAGCTGGTCCACGGCCTTGTCATTTTCCCCCCTAAGTATTTTCAAAAAACCCTTTTCTGTGGGTCCCTCTAGCTCTCTAGCGCCCCCCAATCCATCCCAATTGCTCCCTCTTATCCATCTCTTTTCCCCAGCTACTCCCTGCCCCTCCCCCTACCAACCCCGCACTGGTACCCATTCCCCCGAATCCAGTTTTAAATTATAACCTCGACCTACAAAACCTCCTAACCACTCCCTCCATACATCTCTGCTTAAAACTTAGAACCCCCCTCAACCAATTGCTCCTCACAGGACCTTTTTCCTGCTCTCCTCTTTTCAGTCCTACATAATCGTCTCCAAATTTCTCCGTGCTTCCCCCCTACTCTTGAACTCATGCCCCAACCCTCAGACCTCCCCAGCTCACTAGCTCAAAAAGGAACCTGAAAACCTTCTCTTTTAGGATTGCCTATGACCAACATTAACCGTTTTGCAGCTCCCGGCCCCCAAACATGTCTGCCCCCCCCCTTTGTCTCTTCCCCCTTTCCCTTTTAGACTGTAAGCCCTCACGGAGGGCCCTCTCCCCTCTGTACCAGTTGTTCTTATTTTTCAATTTGTAATTGTTTTACCAATGTTTTGTATGTAACCACCTCCAATGTACAGAGCCTGGAACCCAAGGGGGCTCAAAATAAAAAAATAATAATAATAAAATAATAATTAGTTCCTGAAAACAGTAATTCTATTCACTCTTCCTTGCTGGCGTCCATCACTGACCTTCAAAAATGCCAAAAATCGCGTTTAAGGGAATTTCACCATCCAGAATGACCACTGACTTGTTATTGTTTCATTATCGGTTGCACAGACTTTGGGGTTTCCCTTTGGGGAGCTCTAAGAAGATCTCATAAATTTGTTTCAAACTAAAGGACATTGGTTCCCTTGAAGCCAGCAATCTTATAAAGTACTGTTCTAGGTTTCCTCCCACTGCTACTTGCAGTACCCATTGTCTCTCTTGTTAACAAGGGCCCTATATACTAAAACGATTTGCTGTAAACCCTCTAAGGGGCAGGAACTCTTGAAGCCATTCATCAACAAATTAATCGACATAGCCTTCTGGTGAAGATGGAGTCCCTCTGGGGTCCACACTCCATAGATCATCTCAGCTCTGGGCTAAAAAACCTTTAGGTTATAAGTATGTTACTCGGGCTTTTGTTTCATGAGATGACAGAAAAGGAAGAAGCTGTGTTTAAGCTTGAATCACGCCTTGAAAATCTGTCAGATGTGTATAAGTTCCTTTTTCTTATCCAATTGGATAAAACTTCAAAGTGTCTACTGAGCCCACCTGGCAGTTGTAGCCTAGTAACTAGTATCCTCTGTGGGGTGCTTGAGCATTGGAAAATCAGCCTTTTGGGTGGGGCTAGCAGAGGACTGAAGAGTACAATGGCAGCATTCATATCCATAGAGATAATAGTGTAACATCATGCAAGGTGCAATAATTAGTCAGCGGCTTATGCACGGGGGCGGGATAGATGTCATTAGTAGGTAAAGTCTTACTGCAGCTGTGGTCAGAATGAGATGTCTAAAGCACACATACATGTATGGTAACTGTATGTATAGGACAGATACAATCAGTTAAAAAAAGCCCGAACATACAAATGAAAACAGAAATTCCCGAGCGGAACTAACGGGGAATGCAGGTGAAAGTGAAGGGACTGAAAGGGAAAAACTTAAACAGAAGCAAAAGCTTTGGGCTCTTGTATGAAAAAATGTCTAGGGCTAAAAATTGCTTTTTTTGGCCCTAGCAACCAGTCGAGCTTCCTTTATTTTATATAGTCTTGGAGAAATAAAAGCTGAGCTCTGATTGGTTGCTATGGGTAACAAAGAAAGTATTAGACCTAGACAGTTTTTATACATGATCCCCTTTGATTTCACTTAAGCAGAGAGCAAGACACAAATAAAACCTGCTGTACATCAGTAAACAACTATGTGAAATAACCATAAAATGCCAACTCCCCCGTTTTTGGCGGGGGGTCCCGCTATTTGGGGTCCCCTCCCGCCCTCCCGGGGGATGTTGGCATTCCTACCGCCGCCTGCAGGCGGCGGGGGTCCTTTAAAATTACCGCGGCGCAAGAGTAGCGCTGGTGCGCTACTCTTGCGCCCGGACCGCTCCTACAGGCGGGTGAAGCGGCCGCAGCGGCCGCTCACCCGCCCGCGGTCTCACTGTGCGGGGGGGAGGCAGGAGGGATCGCTCCCTCCTCCCTTCTCCCCCTGTATGTCTGGCGCCGGTGTGTGCGCCGTACATACAGGACAGCGTCACAGGAGGAAGTGACGCGCGGCTGCAGGGGAGTGACGCGCGGCTGCTCTCACTTCCCCCTGCGCCGCTGAGGAGATTGGGCAGGAGCCTGGTAAGGTGAGTGGATTTTATTATTTTATTTTTATTAGCTTTAGGGGGCACTACCCGGCTAACAGAGAGGGCAATACTGGCAACAATGGGGGCATCACCTGGCAACATGGGGCACTACCTGGAACAGAGGGGGCACTACCTGCAACAGAGGGGCACTACTTGCAACAAAGGGCACTACTGGCTAACAGATGGGGGCACTACCTGGCTAACAGATGGGGCACTACCTGGCAACAGAGGGGGCACTACCTGGCCAACAGAGGGGGCACTACCTGGCAACAGAGGGGACATCTACCCGGCTAAAAGATGGGGGAACTACCTGGCAACAATGGGGGCACAATGGGGGCACTACCTGGCAACCAATGGGGGCACTACCTGGCAACAATTGGGGGCACTACCCGGCAACCAAGGGGGGCACTACCTGGCAAACAATGGGGGCACTACCTGGCAACAATGGGGGCACTACCTGGGTAACAATGGGGGCACCCACCGGCTAACAATGGGGGCACTCTACCTGCTAACAATGGGGGCACCTAAACCCGGCTAACAATGGGGGCACCTACCTGGCTAACAAAGGGGGGCATCTCCGGCTACAAATTTGGCTCTACCTGGCTACAGAGGGGGCATCTACTTGGCTACAAGGGGGCCTCTACCGGCCTGTGGGCACTACCTGGTTATGGGGGCCAACTACCTGGCTATAAGGGCATCTACCTGGCTTTCTTCCAAAGCCGTTATGCAGTTAGGTGGAGTGGGTGTGGCTTTTTTGAAGGGGGTGGCATCCGACAGATGGGCTTGTCCCTGCAAATTTTTTGCCGCCGCCCACTAAAATCTCCTGCTTTTTCATTTTCAAAAGTTGGCAACTATGGAAATAACCTGCAGTAAAATATCGGTTTGCAAAGGGATAAGCCATTTAGAACAAAGCATGAAGTGGTCAGAAAACACAATATGTGAAACGAACTGCAGTAAACTATGTTCCTCATGTCTGAAAACTGTCTAGGTCTAAGACTTTTTTTGTTACGTATAGCAACCAATTATAGCTCCCCTTTTATTTTTTCAGAACACTGTATGAAATGAGAGTGGCGCTCTGATTGGTTGGCATGGGTAACAAAGAAAGTCCTAGACCTATAGACAGTTTTCATACATGTGGCCCCTCATATGTTTGCAAAGGCATAAGCTATTCAGATCAAAGCATGCAGCAGTCAGAACACGCACTATGTGAAACAACCTGAAGTAACAATAGGTTTTTAAAGGTATAAACTATTTAAAAAAATAGAGTTTCAACAGTTTAATAAAGGGGGGCAATCATATTCCCCTAATATCTGAGGTAAGATCTCATAAAAATAGCAAAAACATTTAAAGGGAAAAGTCTGAACTTCCACCCGTTTTATTCTCTAACAGAAAAAACACAATGTGTGGAGTTTTTTGGGCCCCGTTAACCCCGGTGATTTTTCACGGATTTTAGGTACTGGCCCGTTTTGCGTGCAGGATCTGAAATCCTCCCCGTCATTAAAGGTAATCCAAGTTTCATAGAGAATATGGATTCCGTTTTCCTCCCCCCCCCTTGGGGAACGCCAAGCGGGGAAAAGTGACATGCAATTTTTACGGGGGACCCTCGGTAATGACATTATGGGGCCGGCGAGCGCCGGCCCCCCCCCCCCCCGCTGCAGGCAGCCCGGGGAATTGCGGGGTGAAACCCTCCCCCAATTTTCGGCAATAAGCCGTGTGAACCGGGGCCCTTTGGGGGTTTTATAAGATACTCCCCTAATTGAAATTCCAGTCCTGTGGGTACACTCTTTCGAGACTAATCCCCCTATTGGTTTATAAGGGGGAAAAGAAAAATGGTTAATGTTGATAATGAATTCCCCCAATGCATAAATCAAGCCATCGGCCTTTTGATACCAAAAACCCAAACAGACAAAAAAATACTAAATGATATTGCCCACGGGAAACCAATCAGCAGTTTTCTTTTTTTAAAGTTTTGGCAAAAAAAAATATGGAAACCCGTTGGTTACTATGAGAACAAAACAAGGGCCCCTGCATTGCTCCAATAAAGAGTTAGGAGTTAATGTAAGATCTTTAAAAGGGTGAAAACACAATGCAGGGACGTTTACTGTGCACAAGATTGGGAAGGCCATTTCCTGGGAGTCTTATAGATGAAGGTGGATACTGTGTAAGAAGAGCAGCTGACACCCAGCACATAGCCCCATCCCCAGCACTCACCAACACGCTCTACAGCATACATGCCAACTCTCCCGTTTTTTGGCGGGGTGTCCCGCTTTTGGGGTCCCCCCCCCCCGCCCTCCCGGGGGAGTTGTAAATTCTTTTAAATGGTGCGTACTCTTGCGCCCCCCCCCCGGGCCCTTCCACAGGCGGGGGAAGCCCGCAGCGTCCGCTCCCCCCCCAAGTCTCGGTGCAGGGAGGAGGCAGGAGGGATCGCTCCCCCTCCCTCTGTATTTACAGGCCGGGGCGCCCTGTACATACAGGGGAGCGGGGCAGGGGGAAGTGAGGGCGGTGCACTCCTCCCCCCGATCGCTGAGGGATCGGCCGGGAGGTGTCCGGGCTGCAGGAGCCTGGTGAGGTAAGGGATTTTATTATTTTTTTTTATTTAACTATAAGGGGGCTCTCTGGTACAATGGGGGGGGGGCTTACCTGGCTTACAAGGGGGCTTACCCGGCTAAAAAAGGGGGCAAAAGGCACAACAAGGGGGTTACCTGGCTACAACAAGGGGGGTCTATTGGCTAATAAAGGGGGGCAATACCTGGGTACAACAAAGGGGGGGTCTCTGGTACAAAAGGGGGCATCTACTTGGGTAATAAAGGGGGGCAATACCTGGTACAACAAGGGGCATCTCCCTGGCTAATAAAGGGGGAAATTTACCTGGCTACAACAAGGGGCTCTACTAGCTACAACAAGGGGGCATCTACCTGGCTAAAAAAAGGGGCAATACCGGGTTAAAACACGGGGGCTCTACCTGGCTACAACAAGGGGGCACTACCTGGCTAATAAAGGGGGAAATACCTGTCTACAAAAAGCGGGCAATACCGGACTAATAAAGGGGTCAATACCTGGCTAATAAAGGGGTCAAAACCGGGCTAAAAAAGGGGGGCAATACCTGACTACAAAGGGGCAATACCTGGCTACTAAAGGGGTCAATACCTGACTACCAAAGGGGTCAATACCTGGCTAATACCGGGTTCAAGACCTGGCTAATATCGGTGTCAATACCTGGCTAATAAAGGTGGCTATACCTGGCTAATAAAGGGTGCATCTACCTGGCTAATAAAGGGGGCAATACCTGGCTAAAAAAGGGGGGGGGGGGGGGGGCAACTACCTGGCTACAAGGGGGCATTTTCCTGCCTGTAAGGGGCACTAACTGGTTATGGGGGGCTACTACCTGGCTATAAGGGCAACTACCTGGCTTTCTTCCAAAGCCGCTATGCAGTTAGTTGGAGCGGGGTGTTGCTTTTGAAGGGGCGTGGCACACCACAAAGATGGGCGTGTCCATGCAAATCTTTGCCGCGGTGCGCTGCGCGCGCCGCCCTCCTCCATCTCCTGCTTTTCCATTTTCAAAAGTTGGCAACTATGCTCTACAGGAGAACCCCTAACTCACATGTGTCTAATTCAAGGCCCGTGCCCCAAATCTGGCTTGCCGCATCATTTTATTTTGTCCAGAAGAGCTTAGACACAGTGAGCAGGGATGGACAAGGTCCAGACACAGCAGGACTGGCTCTCCACTGTCCCCAACGGACAAAGCCAAGGCTTGGCAGAGGCGGTGCCAGCACAAGAAGTGGGCACCACCTTGGATTCAGAGCTCTGGTGGCCACCTACACATCACTCTGTTCAGCAAGTCACAGGCGCTGGCGCCGCTCTGACATTTATGCACTCAGGCACCCTAGCCACCTTCAAGACACTTTAAAGGCAACCATAATACAAATATTGCCTTTAACGAAAATGAGTTTTACACACCTGGTCTAACTGGTGGGGCAGGAGCTCAGTGAAGCCTCCTGACACACAGCCTAGAAAACCCTGCACAGCGATCCCCAGTGGTTCCCAGTAATAGGGTCTGATATCTGAAACAGGAAACTACTGAGATAACCCCCAAGGAGAGATCAGCATCCGATAGAGAAAGAAGACATGAACATTCTTACAGGAAACTCTAACCGACCAATCAGAGATCAGAATTATGGAGTCTATTGTCTACTTGACCAATAGGAATGCAGTGTTCTGCAGCACTTCCACTGACTGTATTCCAGCACTTTAGGTTGGGTTCTAGGGAAAGGTTTCTAGCATGATTAATTTTACTAACAATATTACCAGCAACTTACATTGTAGGTGAAAAATTATTACTAGCACCGGCCTTTATCAGTATTTGCTGGGCCGGTCATTTCCTGGTTTGGTGGCAACCCTAGTTATAGTCCACATCTAGGGTCTTCAACCTGGTATGGACTTTATGCTGAGGGGTAGAGGTGGAGCTCTGCCCCTGCCTTACGGAATGTAGAAAGGAACACTGCTCCCGGGTGCGGGACAGGGGACCCTTTTTAAAAGCCCACGGGTTTCCCTTTTGTTATCAACATAGCTGCTAAGGTGGTTTCTGCCCCCCCTTTCCCCCTGCCATATGGATAGTTCCCAAAATTTTTAAAATAAAAAGCAGAAGACTTTGTGGGGGGGCGCGCGTACGCCCTCGACAAAAATTTGCAGGGGAAAACGCCCTCTTGCGGTATGCCACGCCCCTTCAAAAAAGCCCACCCACACCACCTAACTGCATAACGCTTTGGGAAAAAGCCAGTAGATCCCTTATACAGGAGTACCCCCCTAACCAGGTAGTGCCCCCTTTCAGGCCGGGAGTGCCCCCTTGTAGCCCAAATAGATGCCCCCCCTGTACCAGGGGAACCAATTTGTGCCAGGTAGATGCCCCCCTTTGTTACCCGGTGGGCCCCCCCCTTTTTTAGCCAGGAGGTGCCCCCATTTTTACCGGTAGGTGCCCCCCCTTGTTAGCCGTAGTGCCCCCCATTGTTGCCAGGTAGTCCCCCTCTGTTAGCCAGGGAGTGCCCCTTGTTTGCCAGGGTGCCCCCCCTTTTGCCAGGGGATGCCCCCATTGGTTCCAGGTAGTGCCCCCATTGGTTGCCAGGTATGCCCCCATTGTTGCCAGGTGTGCCCCCCCCTTTTTTGCCAGGTTAGTGCCCCCTCTGTTGCCAGGTAATGTCCCCCTCTGTTCCCCGGTAGATGTCCCCTCTGTTGCCAGGTAGTGGGCCCCCCTCTGTTAGCCGGTAGGCCCCCATCTGTTAGCCAGGGAGTGCCCCCATTGTTTGCCAGGGGATGCCCCCATCTGTTTGCCCGGAGATGTCCCCTCTGTTTGCCAGGTAGATGTCCCCTCTATTGCCAGTAGTGCCCATCTGTTAGCCAGGTAGTGCCCCCCTCTGTTAGCCAGGGAGTGCCCCCTTTGGTTGCCAGGTATTGCCCCCTCTGTTGCCAGGTAGTGCCCCCTTTGTTGCCAGGTAGTGCCCCCATTTTTGCCAGGTGATGCCCCCATTGTTGCCAGGTAGTGCCCCCATTGTTGCCAGGTGATGCCCCCATTGTTGCCAGGTAGTTCCCCCCTCGGTTAGCCAGGTAGAGCCCCCTAAAGCTAATAAAAATAAAATAATAAAATCCACTTACCTCACCAGGCTCCTGCAGCGCGGCCAGCTCCTGCCCGATCTCTTCAGCGGCGCAGAGGGAAGTGAGAGCAGCCGTGCGTCACTCCCCTGCAGCCGCGCGTCACTTCCCCTGCGCCGCTGACCTGTATGTGCGGCGCACACACCGGCGCCGGACATACAGGGGGAGGAGGGAGGAGGCCGCTTCACCCGCCTGTAGGAGCGGTCCGGCGGCGCAAGAGTAGCGGGACCCAGCGCTACTCTTTGCGCCGCGGTAATTTAAGGACCCCCCCGCCTGCAGGCGGAGGGAGAATGCCAACTCCCCCGGGAGGGCGGGAGGGGACCCCAAATAGCGGGACCCCCCCCGCCAAAAACGGGATTGTTGGCATGTATGCCATATGGTATACAGCTGCTATGAAGAGATGAGTTTGGTCAGTCACAATGCTTAGATAAGTTCTATTGCCCTAACATCAATCAATAGGTATCAAAGTACTCAGGCTGTGCAAAGTAAACTTTCCCCCCTCCACCATCTAGTCACCACTTCCAAGCCTTTATTGTTCACCTAAAACAGGAAGCATTCATTGCTTCATGCTGCTTGTAACAAATTCTTACCCAGAGATCTGGATTTATCTGACCGGACAATGTTTTTCCATCGCTCAGTGATCCAATTTTCTGCTCTCCTCTATTATCTAGAGCCTCAGTTTTTTGTTTCCCTTAAGCTATGTTGACACAATGATAAAAGGTTCTATAAAAATAAGTATTTAATTAATTGCGATGTTTTTAATTAATTTTACGCCTTTTTTCTTTGATGGTTTTTACATGTGTTTATCTGTTGGATTTATGCATCAAAAAATGCACCAGTTATGTTCCAAGCAACAAAATTCATGTATAATGTGTGTATTTTTTGAAACCCTCATTGACTCTGAATTGAAAAATTATTTGTGTAAAACACCTACTTACTCACTACGAATTAACATGCACCCATGTTTAAAACAAAAACACTATGGGCGGCATGTCTGAAAACTGGCGTAGTTGCTGCAGTTTTTAGGCACATTTACAATCAGTGTAAAGTGCGCCTGAAAGTACTATCCTTTCAAAAATCTGGTGCATGGTAATACCTTGCATAGTAAAGTTAATGCGCCTAAAAAGGCGCATTGTGCGATTGAGGCACGTAGCGTTTCACTGCTAGTGTTTTTAATGCACCTATTGAGGCACATTGCATTATGAAGGCGTATAACATATCATTACTAGTGTATGTAATGTGCCTCGACAGGTACATTGCGTTATGGAGGTGCACAGCGTATCATTGCTACTATATTATAATGTACCTAGTTTTGGTATATTACAGTTCATTTATATCGAAAACATGGTGTCAAAAGTTTTTTGGGGCACAAAATACACCAAAACATAGAGTTTTTTTATGCACATTTTGTTTGTATACTGCCTTTCTAAGCATTAACATACATAACTAAGTAACGTTGTGTGAATCTAGCCTAAGACAGCAATGGCACCTAAACAGGTCATCTAAAGTCATATCTAATTCCTTTTAAAGGTGCATGTTCAGACACGTCAGATGTAGTCGCCGGCCCCGCCGCTATCCGCCGCCGCCGCCGATCGTTAGGGTCCTAAGCTGTTACCAGTCGCTAAGCTATCGGCTTAGGACCTTGGCGACGGCAGCGGTGGCGGGACTAACTGTATGTGCGTCTGCCGGACGCACATAGAGTTAGATGCTTCAGCGGAGCAGAGAGCTCCGCAGAGTATTCGGGCGCCGCAGGCAGGATGCGGCTCTGTGCGCGCCTGTGCTGTGCGCGCCGGAGTCATCGTCATCACACTGCAGCGCGGCCGGGTGACGTCACCCTGTGAGGAAAAAGACCGGGAGCAGCGACAGCGGCAGGGAGCGAGGTCAGGTAAGTGCTGTCAGTTTATTACTTTTAATTGTCTCTATTCATGCTGGGGGCCTATAATCTAGTTATAAATGTGCAGGGGGGGCCTATTATCTACTTGTATATATGTGCAGGGGGGGCTATTATCTACTTGTATATATGTGCAGGGGGTCCTATTATCTACTTGTATATATGTGCAGGGGGGCCTATTATCTACTTGTATATATGTGCAGGGGGTCCTATTATCTACTTGTATATATGTGCAGGGGGGCTATTATGTACTTCTATATGTGCAGGGGGGGGCTATTATTTATTTGTATATATGTGCAGGAGGGGCTATTATCTATTTGTATATATGTGCAGGGGGGCTATTATCTACTTGTATATATGTGCAGGGGGGCTATTATGTACTTCTATATGTGCAGAGGGGCTATTATCTACTTGTATATATGTGCAGGGGGGCTATTATCTACTTGTATATATGTGCAGGGGGGGCTATTATCTACTTGTATATATGTGCAGGGGGGCTATTATCTACTTGTATATATGTGCAGGGGGGGCTATTTTGTACTTCTATATGTGCAGGGGACTATTATCTACTTATATACGTGCAGGGAGGAGCTATAATCTATATATACATGTGCTGTGGGGCCTATAAGCTATCTATATACCTGCTGTGGGGCCGATAAGCTATCTATATACCTGCTGGGGGACCCATAACCTGCCCATATACCTGCTGGGGGACCCGTAACCTGCCCCTATACCTGCTGGGGGACCCGTAACCTGCCCCTATACCTGCTGGGGGACCCGTAACCTGCCCCTATACCTGCTGGGGGATCCGTAACCTGCCCCTATACCTGCTGGGGGACCCGTAACCTGCCCCTATACCTGCTGGGGGATCCGTAACCTGCCTATATACCTGCTGGGGGATCCGTAACCTGCCTATATACCTGCTGGGGGATCCGTAACCTGCCTATATACCTGCTGGGGGATCCGTAACCTGCCCATATACCTGCTGGGGGAGCCGTAACCTGCCTATATACCTGCTGGGGGACATGTAAACTACACACCTACCGGGAGACATATAAAGTATATAACCACCTACTGGGGGACGTATAACTTACTGGGGGACCCTATTACCTTCACTGGGGGACACATAATTTACTGCGTGTGAAGTCGCTAACAGTCGTTAAGCCGGTTGTTAAGGCCTCAAGACAAGTCAGTTGATAAGAGTTAGCAATCGACTCCGCGGACTCCAGTCGGTTGTTAAGCCAGTTGTTAAGGCCTCAAGTCGATTGTTAAGACCTTAGCAATCGACTCCGGGGACTAGTCAGATGGAGCAACAGCAATCTGGTTGACTGCTCACCTCCTTTTCTTTAAAATAATTCTTGATATCCTCCCTGACTTCTTTCATCGACGTCTGCAGGATCATTTTCTGCTGGATGTTTTTCCTCGATCACACCATTCTAGGTATACTCTCAACACTGTTGCAAGAGAAAACCCCAAAGGGTTGGCATTTTTTTATTAATTACTGGCCCGGCTAATCTAATAATGACTATGCCTTGCTTGTATCCTTTCTATTCCATTCTAATGTGAAATTTGCTCACTTGATTTTATGTTTCACTCTGGTTTCAAGTGTCTAATTTCCATGACGTGAAGCCCTGATTGTGAAAGAGTAGGGATCCCTAAAGTTGTGGCCATTTAATGTAAAGAGTAGATAAAAGAACAGATGAGGGGACATACTACAAGCATGAACAAAAAGAAT
>JAODAL010054550.1:0-24556 GCA_025379985.1 Phyllomedusa bahiana
CATAAATATGGGGCTACTTGCATAGATGTACATGCAATCTCCAAACATTCTTGAAATTAACATAATAATGACATATCGGGTTTGCTGGTCTATGGCAACAAAAGAGTGTCTAAGCCTTGGCGGGGAGAAAATCGCAAGAGGGTTTTTAGAAGTAGAAAGTGGTATTGGATCCTCATGTTGGAGATGATATTTTCAGTAGTATGTTGGACTTGAAACTCAGCTACTAATATTACTAATTTTATATGTAATTTTGTATGTATGCAATGTATTTGTTTCATTTTAAAGGGGTTGTCTCATCTCATAAGATCATAGGATGCATGAATGAAATAATGCTGCTTGGCTTTGTCACTTCCTGGTCAAGCTGTCTGTAATTAGCATATGAGCTCTGTGTATTCAGACTTCTCTGTTTATTATGTTTATTAGTCTAGATTAGCTAAATTACCTTCTCTAAGGTTAGGAGAAGCTTCTCAGCTAATGTAAACAGTAGAGTAATTAGTCTTTTGTCTGAAAGATCAGCTAAAAACAAGCTCTCACTGTCCAGAGTTCTGTGCTGCCATGACCTGTGTGATGAAGTCACTCCCTGCTATCAGATAGAACAAACAGCACGGTCACTAGGGGAACCAGAGAGAGCCAGGAAGGTGATAAAATCACTTGTAGCTCCTTAACAAAAAAGATAAACAACGCAATATATTTGAAAAACGTCTTCATTTAGTGTTTCCTACATTTTGAAAGCTATTCTTTGTAGCGAGACAACCCCTTTAAGGTTGTTCCAGGAAGAGGTAGAGTTATCATCCTTCATGCCTTCTAATTAAAACAATATTGTATTTGACAACAGCTATAAACTTCATATAGTTTGAAATGCATCAGTTTTTTCATCTTTGGATCTTGTTAGGCACTTGGAAGCTATTATATTTATGGAAATGAAATAAAGATTGTCTTTTTAAAAACATTTTTAAAGTACTGGTCCACCTGCTGTTATTTTTCTGTATATGCTGCAAATTTTTAGGTTGAAACATTATGGCTAGTAAGGTTACTTACAGTGTTTAGGGACTGGTGGATCCTAAAAAGAGGTACGCAATGTTTAACTAGTAACCAGTAACAGCTTCATTGACAGCTGGCTCACCACACTAGGGTTCCTCAACATACCCAAGAAGACAAGAGAAGGAAGTTTGACTAAGCATGTGCAAGCACCTCCCAAATCCCAGCTGGGCAAACAATAATTGTGAACAGGATTTACATAAACCAAGCCAGCAGCCTAGGTAACACATACACCCAATAAACAATATTTACTTCTAATTTATTACAGTATGGATATTTTATTTTTTGTGGTGCTGGGCAGTAGGCTCAGAGCCGGACAGTGTAGACAACTGATATTTATTTATAGGTTAAATGGCCAAGGATTGTGCCTTATAGGGGATTTGCCAAGAGACCATTTAGGTAGGTCTCTCCTTAGTACAGGCAGAATGTCAATAAAACACGCTGAGTCATGAAGCTGCAGGGGAGAGGGGGATGGGATGAGTGAGGAGTGAGGAATCCAAGGGAGCATCTCAAAACTTAAGTGAAATAATAAACGGTACAAGAGTGGATTGTCAATACAGCAAGACACAGCCTGATAGACTGCACTGTCAGGAGCCTTATCTGCTAAGATGCTAATGTAAACAAAAATCACAGAGCTGAAAGAGAGAGAGAGACGCACACAGCCAGAGAACGAGCTGCATAAGCTGCTGCTCCTGTGACATGTTCACTGAAATAAGCAAACTATAACTTGTGGATTCTATATACAAAAGAGAACACCTATTCTACACAGCAGCTTGAAAGCTTCTTAATTTTGTCTGTCATCAGAAAAAGCAGGTATCTAAAAACACTACAACTAGTTTATTCTGTATACAAAAGAAAACATATTGCTACCCGGTGCCTTAAAAACTTCTGCAGCTCAGTCTCATCAGATAAGAAGCTCTCTCTGCGCAAGCCCGTCCAGCTCTTGTCAGGCCGTATCTAATACAAACTTTGAAGTAACCAAGGGCATGTAAGGAAGGCTGTAGCTCTCTCAGACTGCAATTTTTGTAATCACATATATTTAGAAAAGTGATTAAAAACCCATTTTGGAGGATCCCACGTCAACATTACATCGTGGCAAAGCCCCTTTAAGTGTTGTATGCTGAATTGTTTTTCAGTATGGCTGAAAAATACAACTGTCTGAGCTTCAGCTTCAAACCTAACCTACTGTGCTAGAGAAAAATGATTAGATGTGCCTTAGTCCATCTAACACAGCAGACAGCAATCCAGAGAGCTAATGGACTTACAAGATATATAACATTATTTTTGGAATGTATCAATGAATATATAAAAATATCATCATTTGGGCTAGATTTAACTACAGTATCTCACAAAAGTGAGTACATCCTTTACATTTTTTGTAAATATCGTATTATATATTTTCATGCGAAAACAGTGAAGATATGACACTTTGATACAATATAGTCAGTCAGGGGAGTAGCTAAAGACTCATGAGCCTGGGTGCAAAACTTTAGCTTGGGTCCCCTTAACCCAGACAACAGCTATGGACCAATACTTTTCAACGGCAGGCTCCCTACTTGACATTATGCATGTCTGCAGTGTAGCGCACTGCAGCAGATTATTTCTATTTGAAGGGATTGTCTAATAGAAGAAAATTAATTTCAAATGGGATCAAAGAAGAACAAGTAATACAACCAAAGTATCTGTTCCCTCCTGCTCCTCCTATTCTCCCACCCCCCAAAAAAAATGCTTTTGTTTTTTAGGTTTAGTTTTTGTTGAAGTTTACACTTGTATTCTGCGGTTCAATATGTATACAAGGGCCACATTATCGCCGTTCACCACTATATAGTAACTAATACCACCACAATATTACTGACCAAACCAGTTTACCAAGACCAATATCAAGAATAACAATATGTAAAGACCAAGGGCGACATGTATGAATTCGAATGCGTACTTTTTTGTACTTGGCGCCGACACTCCAGTTCTAAATAGATATAGAAGAATGTAGAATACAACAGTATGAAGATTTTTGATGCATTACATAGAGCTTAATGCACCAAACTTTGTATGGGCATAGAGTGTAATGCGCCAAACTTGGCGCATTAAGCTCTATGTAATGCGCCAAAAATCTGTCGTATTCTACACTCTCAGAATCTCATTGAAATATTAAGAGAGCGACATGTATGAATTCAAATGCATACTTTTTTTTTACCTGGCGCTAACACCAGAGTTCTAAATAGATATAGAAGAGTGTAGAATACGACAGATTTTTGGCGCATTACATAGAGCTTAATGCGCCAAACTTAGTATGGGCATAGAGCTCAATGCGCCAAACTTGGCGCACTAAGCTCTATGTAATGCGCCAAAAATCTGTCGTATTCTACACTCTTCTATATCTATTTAGAACTTTGATGTCGGCGCCAAGTAAAAAAAAAAGTATGCATTTGAATTCATACATGACGCCCTCTTAATGTTTCAATGAGATTCTGAGAGAGTAGAATACGACAGATTTTTGGCGCATTACGTAGAGCTTAATGCGCCAAGTTTGGCGCATTACTCTCTATGGCCATACTAGGTTTGGCGCATTAAGCTCTATGTAATGCGCCAAAAATCTTCATACTATCGTATTCTACACTCTTCTATATCTATTTAGAACTGGTGTGCCAGCGCCAAGTACAAAAAAAATACGCATTCAAATTCATACATGTCGCCCCAAATAATACCCTACATATCACTACCATAAAGTGACTAATACCACCATAATGTTACTGACCAAAGAATATACCAAGACCAATATTACTAATGACAACAATATACAAAGACCAGATAATAATGTCACATCATGACTGAACATCAATACCCTATAGTTACTAATACCATCATACTGTTACTGAGCAAACCAGTATACCAAGACCAATAATATGAATAACAGCAATATACAAGCACCTAATAATACCATCACATCATCCCCACTTATCACCACCATAAACTGTCTGAGTAATACCATAGTAAAGTTATTCAATGTAAACCATTACACTAAGACAACTATTACCACCATACTGTACAGTGACCATATGGAGGAAGCTGCCAGTGTACACAGGCTCTGCACACATAAGTGATTACCATGCAGTTACATTTAGAGACTCACAGGTGACGTCTTTTCTGATGAGTCGTTCTCTCTTGTTTTTTTTTATCCAGTCCAGACCGCCATGATGTCTTCTCCCGGCCACAACTTGTCCCTGGAGAATTTACCACACAAACATGTTAGACTCCAAACAATGAAAGTTCCTCCAACCAATTATACTGTAGGGCCCTAATTTGTGCCACCAGTTGGTAGGAACACAGTCAATATAGCAGCCAGCTTGGCCCCCCCCCCCCAAAAAAATTTAGATATTAGCACCTTTTATAATTAATAAAGTAGTCAAACAAGTGGGTATTAAGTAGGTAAAGTAGGTGAAGTTCCCCTTCTGTAAAGGGACCCCAAATAGGTGGCTATATAGTGCCGACAATTGGTAGTTGAAGGGAACCCTGTACTGAAAGGGGACTTCAGGCAGTGCACCATAGCTGCTTCGTATTAGGCACTGAACCATACGTTCTTGCCACACCATTTGGATCTTTTTTTCTCTCCCTTTTCTTGTTGAGATTCCCTAGCCCACCAACCAATGTCCCCTGATGAAATAAGGTGGGTATAGAAACATGTTGGGACATCTCTGTGTATAATATACCCTATGTATTGCAATAATCAGAAGGATTAAACAGCTTGTGAAACTAGGGTTATTTTAGAGAATATAATTAATAGGGATAGGTTCCGTATGGAGCCGTCCTTTTTGGGACTAGGACCCCGTATCTTTTGAGGAAGGGATTATTTGAGACTGTTGTAGGGACTTCTCAGGGACTATAGCAATATTCTATTTTTTGTCCTTCTGCTCCCTTACTCTCTGTTTATATTGGGAATACCATCTTTGGGCCATATATTTAGTTCCAGATGTCCTGTTTTGGCCATGGCATTTGTTACATGTCCTTTTATTTTATCTATTGAGAATTGGATCCTTTTTCAATTGGAGTCATAATAAAAGTTAATTTTTAATGCTCTTTTCCATGTCCAAAATATATTTTGTATGTTTTCATTTTTTGAAAGGGGACTTTACCTACTTGATAGGAAGAGTCTACCTTCTTATCTAACCTACCTAAAAGGAGTGTAGATAGGTTGGTATATAGGGTCTGCTCAGTAGGTAGGTACTGTATATAAGGCTCCCCCAGTAACTAGGTACATAGGCCACCAGTAGATATGTATAAAGGCACCCCTAAAAAGTAGGTACATAGGGTTGCCCAGTAGATAGGTAGGTAAATAAGCCCTCCAATAGGTAGGGATATAAGACCACCCAATAGCTTGTTACATAGGCCATCCTTTATGTAGATAGGTATATAGGACCCCCCAGTAGGTAAGTAGATACATAAGAACCCCCGGTAGGTAGGTGCTAATGTGGGGCCCCCAGTAGGTAAGTATATAGGGCCCCCATAGGTATGTAGGTAAATAGGTCCCCCTGCTGGGAGGTACATATGTACTGTCCCTAGTAGTTAGGTAGGTGTGTATAGGGTCTTCCCTCAGTAGTTAGGTAGGTGTATATAGGACCCCCGGTAGTTCGCTAGGTATATATAGGGCCCCAATTTAAAAAAATAAGTAATAATATTCACCTCTCAAGATATCGTGGAGGAAAAATGGCAAATTGAGCACAATTTGTCCATTTTCACTTAGTACTCAGTTTTGTTGCCAGAGATTTAGACATTGATGGCTGTGTGTTGAGTTATTTTGAGGGCACACTAGATTTACACTGTTATATAAGTTGCACACTGATTACTTTACATTGTATCAAAATGTTGAATCTTCAGTGTTGTCCCATGTAAAGATTTAATACAATATTTACAAAAATGTGAGGGGTGTACTCACTTTTGTGACATAGTGTATAAACAATATCCTTCTTGAGACAACCACTTTAAAACCTTTCACCATTTTTGTAGCACAAATATGGACTTGTTTTATTTTATCATAATTTTTTCATAGGTGATAAAATAAAGGACTGCACACTAGGACTGCACACTATACTCCAGATGTGATCTCACTAAAGCTCTATACAGTGGGATCACAATATCCTTCTGTCTGCCTCTTATATCTCTTACAATGCAGCCAAGCATTCGATTTGTGAAATCTTGGAAAGCACTGAACTGAGGAAAGAACACTAAAACAGAGGACTCCTTCTCCCCAGGTTCACTATATTACTTTTGAAAAAAGGTCAGGTTTATTTGTAATCTGTAAAAAAGGGCCATTTTATGGGATTATAAATAAAGACAACCTTTTATCGAGATTCATGGTGGCTTACATGTCGTCTTTTTTAATTATTGCAACAAAGCAAATTGCACCAAACTTGTGCAGGAGCAGTAAGCTGGATTTCTGAGTACAAAGAAGTGGAGAAAAAAGTTAAATTGAAAGTGAAAGCTAGTCTGACCTAGTCTATATACAGTGATTGACAGTTTGCTTAATATACACATTAATACAAGGAAAGCTGTCAGTCACTGTATGTGGGTGGGGCTTAACTATCTCTCAAGGAGTCCGGTCAAGATTCAGGATAATTTCACATGTCTGATTTAGATGCTAAAAAAACCTCAAAAAAGCCCCCATTTTCATTGATTCCTTTGAAAAACAGCATTGTAGTTCACACACGACAAGGTTTTATGTGCTTCGTCGGATGTTGACTTAGGTGCTGAAAAAGAAGTGTCATGTCAATCCTTGAAGCATTTTCAACGCTTCAAAACCTCATCTAAAACCTTGGCGTGCTTTTGACGCGTTTTTCTACACCGTTTTTGCCCTGACTTTTAACTTGTATTCGTGTTTCAGAAAGAAAACAGTGTTGGAAAACCTTGTCGAAAACCTGAACAAAACTTGACCAAACCTCGTCAAAACTTTGTCTGAAAAGTATTGAGTTGAGGCACTTTCAGACAAGGTTTTGACCCTGATTTGGATGCTGAAAATTCAGCGTCCAAATCAGTTGTGTGAACATACCATTACTCTGCTTTCTACTCAGAAATCCTGCTCCAAATCATATAACATTTATCACAGAACTCAGCTTCCCTCCCTTTATCACATCCTGCTCTCAGATAGGGCAGCATAAAGCACCTGACAAGTTCTAAATTTGTCTAAATTTGAAATATTTATTTTAAAGCTCTTTATGAAGAACTGTATCAAAGGCTTTACTGCAATCCCGATAGGTGAGATTCATGGCACCACCTTCATCCAACAGTTTTCGGACAAAGTCAAATAAATCAATGAGATTAGTTTCACATGATCTGCTCTCAGTGAGTGACTCCATGCTATTTTGGGTTTAACAGTTTGTTGATTTTTAAGTTGTCGATTACTCTCTTTGTCAAGAATTTCCATTATGTTTGCAACAACAGATCTCAGGTTTACTTAACTGTAGTTACTGGTTTCTTTATTTTACTACCCTTCTTGTCAATGGGAACAGTATTTGCTCTTTTTCAATCATTAAGATCATCACCTGGTTGATTAAAGCAGTAAAGAGCAGGGATGACTGGGACTAAAAAGCAGCCCTGGCATAAAACCCCCACCAGCCCACTTACAATGTCTGCCTCTAAATTTTCCCTTGGATACGCACCTCACCACTCTCTAAGATAAACAATACTATAAACACAAGCAAGAAAGCAAAAGTGGTGTTGAGAAACCTCTAATTACAGGATCAGAAACCGGAGTGCACTCGCTTTAACAATCAGGGACAAGTGGTCAGATCACCAGCAATCACAGATCAGCAGTGATTTGGTCACTACCACATAACAGTGATTACAGCACTGGTCCAACACAGAAGCAAAATAACCACTGAAATTCAGTGACTCACAAGTGATGCTTTCTCTGATGAGTCATTCTCTTCTCTGTTAGGACTTGTTCTCTTTAACTACTCTTCTCCATCTGGCCTAGAACGCCATTATGACATCTCCCGGCCACAACTTATCCCTGCAGAATTTATCACACAAACATTTTAGACTCCTCACTTTTCCAGCACCTCTTTACCTATTCCTTTTACCTCTGCACAAACTCCCCATCCACAGCCCCCCAAATAGCAATAATGACCTCCTTGTGCCACAGTAAAAGTACCCAAGGACAGCTATGGGGCTTACATTTGTGCACCTAGTTTTAGTCTTGCTTTGTGTCCCCACATAGTAGGTAGACACCCCTCCAAAATAGGTAGACAGATAGTTAGACCCCAGTTAGGCATATAGGTATAAAGCCCCCCTTAGGTAGGTAGGTACATAACCCTCCTCACTGGTTCAATAAATCCATCAAAGTCCAACTGGGAAATTTGCAGGAAAACAGAAACACTACAAAAAGCAAGACAGTCCTGACCTCCATCCCCTGCATCATGCCTGTGGCTGTAATTCTGGGTGCAGGGGAAGGACCACACAATATGATTCAGGCTACAGGCCAGATTCGGGCTACAGGCTAGAACTGTAGCACAATCTCCAGGAGGTTAGTCTACGAAGACTGGGCCTCTAAGTTATAGCCTATACTTGCTCTCCCACCCCTGGCAAGTTTGTATAAAGTTGGGAAAAGTAAAGAGTTACTAGAATAGTGAAGATTCTAAGAATTTGTGTCCAACTCTGCAGGGATGAGTCAGCATGGTGGTGTGGACCGGATGGAGAAGAAAAGGGAACATGATCGAACTGTAATCTCTTATATGTGTGCAAAGTGTAATGGTTTATATTCATTAATGGTGTGGCGGTAGTATTCAGTCACTAAGTGGTGGTGATATGTGGCCATTGCGTTGGGGGTATAATTCAGTTACCATGTGGTCGTGATGTGGTATTTGGTCTTACTAGAATTATTGGTAATATTGGCCCTGGGATCCTGGTTTTGTAAAGTTGTATGGGTGAGATTCAAGTTATGATGTTATCACATCGGTCTGCATAAATTTAAGCAAGACTGGGTGGGGCACTGTACAGATGGCGGAGACAGCAAGGCAAAATGGCCGTAAATAAGTCCGGATTTCCCATTGGTAGCCATTCCTAGCTACTTGGTCATTATTTTAGGCTCAGTTGGTGATGTATTTACGGAAGTAAATACGTCTGTAAATACGTCCAGAACTAAGCCCTGGGAATATAGAAATCCTGCTTGGAGAACCACAGGTCCCAGCCAGACCTGTGCTGTGCTGGCTCTTGCTGGACATACAAAATAGAATAAAATGTGAATGAAGAACAAATACATCTTCATTTTTTAATAAAAGAATAGACCAAAATTAACATCTGTACAAATACATCTTCATTTTTTAATAAAACAATAGACCAAAATTCACATCTGTACAAATACATCTTCATTTTTTAATAAAACAATAGACCAAAATTCACATCTGTACAACATCTGCATTGGGTTATTGAATGTAAAATTAGTTCAATTCTCTCCCTTTTTTTAACACCTGTTCTAGCTATTCTTTCTTTCTTTGGAGAGCTAAGATATATTTGCTTTTAATGTAAATGATCAAGTTTTTCTATACGTTGCAATTAGAGATGGGCGAATCGATTCTAACGAAGTGGAATTCGTTTAGAATTTCAGGAAAACTTCAGTTAGGAACGAAGTCGAAGTTTGGGGAAACTTCGGTAAAACGAGTGTGCTTTTGTTTGATAAAATGGTTTGCGAGCACATGGCGTTACATGGGGCAAAGAACTCTGGGAGGAAGAAGGGCATAGCCAACATGACATATGCAGAGATGAAGCCATTCAGAGACCGGCGGGATTCTGTGACGTCACCACACTATATAAGTCCGGGCGCGACGCTGGGAGCTCATACCGCTCTCACTGTACTGATTAAGGAAGGTGCTGCCGCGGCTGCTTATGATGGCTAATACTAAAGAACTCATTTTTATACAGCGATTTTTGGGGGGTGTCTCAGTTTGTCTCAGAGACTGCTTCTCTTAACGTTCTATTTCTGATTTTGTGGGGTATTGGATCTGAAGTCCAGTGTGTTTCCAGTGCAGCTGCATATACATTTTAATGCTATCTGCTCACAGCACATTGAATACCCAAAGGGGTTTATCTAAGCCTTTTCCCTGTTGTATTCAATTAAAGAAACAGCGTTTTTACAATACAAATACCACTTCATTTTTGGCTGCTCAATTCTTTTGCGCAATTTACAACCAGGGGTTAATTAAGCGTTGTTCTGCTGCTGTGGTAACTAAAAGAAAACGTTTATTTCACCACCAAAAAATACATTTTTCCTGTAGAATAATTCACAAGCGAAGGTTTATTACACATTTTCCTCTTGTTGTGTAGCGTAAAAAACACGCCATTGTAACCACACTACAAAGCTCGTGTTTTTGGTTGCTCAATTCTTTTGCGCAATTTACATCCAGGGGTTAATTAAGCGTTGTTCTGCTGTTGTGGTCACTAAAAGAAAACGTTTATTTCACCACCAAAAAAAAGACATTTTTACTGTAGCATAATTCACAAGCGAAGGTTAATTACAAGTTTTTCTCTTGTTGTTTAGCGTAAAAAACACGCCATTGTAAAACGCTACAAAGCTCGTAGTTTTTGGTTGCTCAATTCTTTTGCGCAATTTACATCCAGGGGTTAATTAAGTGTTGTTCTGCTGTTGTGGTGACTAAAATAAACCGTCTTTTTCACCGCCAAAAAATAAATTTTTTCCCTGTAGCATAATTCACAAGCAAAGGGTTTTAATTACAATTTTTTCTCTTGTTGTGTAGCGTAAAATACACCCATTATAAACAGTACAAAGCTGGTAGTTTTTGACTGCTCAATTCTTTTGCGCAATTTACATCCAGGGGTTAATTAAGCATTGTTCTGCTGCTGTGGTGATTTAAAAGAAAAACGTTATTTCCCCGCCAAAAAATACATTTTTCTGTAGAAATAATTCACAAGCGAAGGTTAATTTTACAATTTTTTCTCTTGCTGTTTAGCGTAAAAAAACACGCCATTGTAAAACGTTTAAAAAGCTGTAGTTTTTGGTTGCTCAATTCTTTTTTGCATTTTACATCAGGGGTTAATTAAGCGTTGTTCTGCTGTTGTGGTGACTAAATAAACCGTCTTTTTCACCGCCAAAAAATAAATTTTTTCTGTAGCAAAATTTCCCAAAGCAAAGGTTTAATTACAATTTTTTTCTTGTTGTGTAGCGTAAAAATACACACCATTGTAACACGCTACAAAGCTGGTAGTTTTTGGCTGCTCAATTTTTTGCGCAATTTACATCCGGGAGTTAATTAAGCGTTGTTTGCTGCTGTGGTGACTAAAAAAACTTTATTTCCCCGCCAAAAAATAAATTTTTCTTGTAGCATAATTCACAAGCGAAGGTTAATTAAAATTTTTTTTCTCTTGTTGTGTAGCGTAAAATACACGCCATTGTAACACGCTACAAACCTGGTAGTTTTTGGCAGCTTAATTCTTATGCGCAATTTACATCCAAGGGTTAACTGTTTTTCTGCAGTTGTACTCAGTAAAAGAAACTTTGTTTTTCACCGCCACAGAGAAATTCTGTAGCATAATTCATATCCGAAGGTTAATTAAGCCTGTTTGTGCTTTTATATTCAGTAAAATAAACAGAGTTTTAAACGGCACATACAAGTCAATTTTTCCTGCCCATTTGTGGACCCAAAATTTATATCCAAGGGTTACCCAAGCTTCTTAGTGGGTTCATTTGGATACAGGGTGTGTATTTATCATATACGGATATCTTCATCAAACAGTGTCTGTACATTTTAGAACAAACAGTATGTCAGACAGAGAGGTGGCAGGCCCTTCACCTGCGAGTGGCAGAGGCACATACATTCCAGACCCAGGTCGCAGCACAGCAAGGGGACGTCGCAGCAGGGGTCACTCGGTGAGGCCACAACTGCCGCTGTCATCTAGGGGCCCGTGTGCTGACTAGCAACCCAAGGGTTCTTGATTGGTTGACTAGGTCATCCATTTCCCTCCAGATGACATCTGACAACCCCACCCAAGAGTCGGTGGAAACGTCAGACACAACCCTTAGTTGGCATGGCCGGGAGGGGGGTCAGCGGCCCTCACTGTCCTCAACCCGCCTCTGTCCCATCCGGTTCCTCAGCCAGAGATCTACTATTTGGTCTGGGCTCAACGCCACTATACAGCGAGGATGAACAATTTGAGGAGGGCAGTCAGCAGCTACTTGGCAGCGAAGAAATGGGGCCAATATCCTCTGCTTCTTGCAGTAGGCGGCAAAGTATAGATGTGGAGAGTGGCATGGGAGGTCATGTTGTGAGGGGTCAGCCTCTGCATACCAAGACCTGTGATGAGGACAGCAGTGACGATTGAAACACAATAGATGATGATGTAGCCGACCGCACTTGGGAGCCGGGTGAGGCAAGGGGCTTCATCATCGTCAGGAGAAGAGGGCGTCAGCTTGCGCGTCAGGCAGCGGCGCAGCCAGCAAGTGGGTTGTGTGGCCGTGAGCCAGCAGGATAGCAGCAGTGTGAGGTCGGGAGTCAAGTGGCCATGAGGTAAAAAACTCGCATCGCAGGTCCAAGAAAGTAGCGGCACAGGGGCTCAGCGAGGCAGCGGCGGCAGTAGTCACTCAGTGCGGAGCGTTGGCGGTAAAATCAGATACTCGGCGGTGTGGCAGTTCATTGCTAAAGACACCGGAGGAACGAATATGGGTTTATGTAGAATCTGTGGGCAGAAGTGAAGGTGGCCTGGGAGCTAAAAATTGGCACCACGGCCTTGGTCAACCACATGCAGCGTCACCATCCGGTTGGCCTGGGAGAAACGTGGCTCAGATGTGTGGTCCATCCTGCCGCCGCAGCAACAGCAGCTCAGCACCCCGTGGTACGCATGCCATTGCAGCCAGTCAAGGCTCCACACCTCTGCAGAAGGGAGCTGTTTCTCTTTGATATCATCTCCCGGTCCAGATGCTCCTGCTCCTCGCTACTCAAGGCGCCAGCCCGTCGTTCAGCGAGGCGATTGCAAAGAGAACAACAATATGCGTCCAACCATCCTAAAGGGGCAGAAGCTGACCGTGCTCCTGTCCAAGTTGTTGGTACTTCAGTCCCTCCCTTTCCAAATGGGGGGACTCTGCACCGTTCAAAGAACTAATGGCTTGTGCCGAGCCGAGATGGAGAGTTCCAAGCCGTATTTCTTTTCCAAAAGGCAGTACCAGCACTTCATAATATGTAGAACAGAAGGTGGGCAGTCCTTGAGCTTATTGGTTTGTTCCAAGGTGCACGACAGCACGGACGTCTGGAGCTGTAACTACGGTCAGGGCCAGTACATGATTTTTTACGGCCCCTGGGTGAATGTGCTTCCTGCCCAGGCCACACCAACAACTTGGACAGGAGACACCGCTTTCTCCTCCACGTTGTCAAACTGCGGCTCCTGCGCCAATGTCCTCCTCCTCCACCCCCTCCACCACCACCATCGCAGCCTCCAAAGTACTTTCTCCATCATACCAATGTGTAAGGCATAGCGGTGTCACGCAGTTCTACACCTGGCTTGCCTCGGTGAACGAAGTCACACAGGGGAGGAACTGCTCCGCGTCATGCAGGAAGAAATCGATGTGTGGCTTTCTCCGCGCCAACTGAAATCGGAAAACCCTGGTGATGGACAAGGGAGGAACATGGTGTCCCCCGCTGCACCGAGGAGGGAGGTCCATGCGCCCTCTATGGCGCATGTATTCAATCTGGTTGTGAAAAGGTTCCTGAAGGGCTTCCACCGTTCTTCAGAAGATTCTGAAAATGGCAAGAAAACTGTGCATGCACGTCATCCATTCCTACAAAGCAAGGAACACCCTCCTCGAGTTGCAGCGGCAGAACGACCTCCCCCAACACACTCTGATATGCGATGTTTCCACACGTTGGAATTCCAGCATGCACATGTTGGACCGACTGTATGAACAGAGAAAGGCCATTAACGATTTTTTGATGATCCAGGCGGACAGGAGTAATCCCCTGTGTAACTTTGGTGTCAGCCAGTGGCAGCTCATGCGTGACACCTTCCGTTTGTTGAGGCCATTTAAGGAGGCTACGTTATTTGTCAGTCGCCAGGACTACGGGATGCATAACGTCATTCCACTGCTTATGTCCCGGAAAAAGATGCTGAAAAATCTGTTGGGCAGGGGACTGGAGACGTGGCGACTACATCTCGCGGCCACATTAATCCGGTGGGGGTGAAATGGAGGAGGAGGAGGACATTGGAGCGAAGCATTGTCTGGTTTAAATGAGTGGATTTTTTTACCCAGGTGACAAGAGAGGAGGAGCAGGTAGCAGCTGGAGGAGGTAGATGGAGATGAGGAAGACGAGGCAGATGAACAGCAAGCACCGTGGCAGCATACAGTGGAGATGGAGGCAGGGAGCCCCGCGGAGTCACTTGTGCAGATTGCCCGCAGCATGCTGATTTGCCTGGCTAGTGACAGCCAAATAGTCAGAATCCGGCAGAGGGATGACTTCTGGCTCTCCACCCTATTGGACCCTCGCTATCGGTCCAAAATGGGAGCCTTTTTCCCAGCTATTGAGAGGGAGGACAAACTCAAATACTATAGGGAAGTCCTCCGTAGTCAGTTGGCCGCTGACCGGGGGATTCCTCAGCGTTCACGTACCACTGCCGCGGCTGCTGGGGGAAGGTGGGGGGGTAGGAGCAGTACCAGCTCCATCAGCAGCAACCTAAGTCTGGAGTCACTATGAGCAGCTTCCTTCACCCAGCTAGTGAGGGGGTAGTCGCCAGCAGCAGCAGCAGGACCTGGAGCAGTCCCTGAACCCAAAAGGTTGTGGCCTACTTGGACAGCACTCTGCCACCCCAGTTAGAAGATCCGCTGGGACTACTGGGCAGCCAAACTGGGTGTTTGGCCGCAACTTGCCGAGTTTGCAGTGGAGAAACTGTCCTGCCCGGCCAGTAGTGTGGCTCAGAGCGGGTTTCAGTGCGGGTGGGGGCCATCGTTTTCCCCCAAGGAGAACCCGCTTGTCCCACGGGAAATGTGGAACGACTGGACCTTTGTCAAGATGAATCAGGCGTGGAATCGGCAGGATTTCCCACACCCAATGCTTGGGCGTCCGACTACATCAGCCATGACGCCTCAAACCCAAACTGTGAATGAGTCTGGGTTCAAATTAAACCCGCCTCAGCCCCACTATTCTGATGCCGCCAAACCCCCCTGATGCCAACACAATCTGCTGACAGTTTCTCATCTGCCACCAACCACCTTTACCAGGGACTGGTATTTCCACCCACCTCCACTCTCTGTCATTGTGCCACTCTATGACCTCATGCTGCTGCTGTTGCTGGTGCCGTGACATCCACACTGTGTCATTGTGCCACTCTCTGACCTCATGCTGCTGCTGCTGTTGTTGCTGCTGCGGTCACCTACACACTGTGTCATTGTGCCACTCTCTGACCTCATGCTGCTGCTGCTGTTGTTGCTGCGTCGGTCACCTACACATTGTGTCATTGTGCCACTCTCTGACCTCATGCTGCTGCTGCTGTTGTTGCTGCTGCGGTCACCTACCCCACTGTGTCATTGTGCCACCTTGATTTTATGCGTTGCTCCTGCCGTCACCCCCACTCTGTGTCATTGTGCCACTCTGTGGCCTACTCCTGTTTTTTGCCCCCTCCAGATTCATTGTGCCACTATCTGACCTCACTGCTGCTGCTGTCGTGACCTCCACACTGTGTGATGGTGCCACTCTGTGGCCTACTACTGTTTTGTCACCTCCAGAATGTCATTGTGCCACTGTCTGACCTCATGCTGCTTCTGTGGCTGCTGCCTTGCCCTCCAATCTGTGTCATTGTGCCACTCTGTGGCCTACTACAGTTTTTGCCACCTCCCCAATGTCATTGTGCCCCCTGCCTGACCTCATGCTGTTGCTGTCGTGACCTCCACACTGTGACATTATCCACTCTGTCGCCAAATTGTTTTGCCACCTCCAGAATGTCATTGTCCTCTGTCTGACCTCATGCTGCTGCTGCTGCTGTGTTTACCTCCACACTGTGTCCATTGTGCCGCTTGAGGCCTACCATTGTTTTGCCACCTCCAGAAAAGTCATTGTGCCACTGCTGACCTCATGCTGCTGCTGTCGTGACCTCCACACTGTGTCATTGTGCCACTCTGTGGCCTACTACTGTTTTGCCACCTCCAGAATGTCATTGTGCCACTGTCTGACCTCATGCTGCTGCTGTGGCTGCTGCCGTGCCCTCCACTCTGTATCATTGTGCCACTCTGTGGCCTACTCCAGTATTTGCCACATCCAGAATGTCATTGTGCCACTGACTGACCTCATGCTGCTGCTGTCGTGACCTCCACACTGTGTCATTGTGCCACTCGTGGCCTACTACTGTTTTGCCACCTCCAGAATGTCATTGTGCCACTGTCTGACCTCATGCTGCTGCTGCTGTCGTGACCTCCACACTGTGTCATTGTGCCAATCTGTGGCCTACTACTGTTTTGCCACCTCCAGAATGTCATTGTGCCACTTCCTGACCTCATGCTGCTGCTGTCGTGAACTCCACACTGTGTCATTGTGCCACTCTGTGGCCTACTACTGTTTTGCCACCTCCAGAATATCAATGTGCCACTGTCTGACCTCATGCTGCTGTTGCTGTCATGACCTCCACACTGTGTCATTGTGCCACTCTGTGGCCTACTACTGTTTTGCCACCTCCAAAATGTCATTGTTCCACTGTCTGATCTCATGCTGTTACTCCTGCCGTTCCCCTCCACTCTGTCATTGTGCCACTCTGTGGCCTACTCCTGTTTTAGCCACCTCCAGAATTTCATTGTGCCACTGTCTGACCTCATGCTATGCTGTGGTTGCTGCCGTGACCTCCACACTGTGTCATTGTGCCACCTGTGGCCTAGCCAGTTTTTTGCCACCTCCACAATGTCATTGTGCCACTGTCTGACCTCATGCTGCTGTGGTTGCCGCCGTACCCCACACTCTTCATAATGTTGCCACCTGAGCTCTCAGCTAGTTTTTTTCCAGCTTTCGCTGCCATGACTTTATCAGGCTACATTCCCTCTTCAATTTTTTGGTCAGTTTTGCCCTCTTAAGTGCCCATGGAATTTTATAGTGAAGCGATTCTAATAGAGTCTGCAGTCATGTGCATGTCATACTAAAACACAACATTGTATGAAGACCAAACCAAGCTCACACTGCATATTTAATCATGGCCCAACGTTCTACAGCACCATGCAGGCTCTGTGCAGCCTGGAAATAGCCGTTTTTTAACGCGATTCGTGCCGAAGTAATTCGGGACGAAGTAATTTTTCGGAAAATTCGACGAAGTCACCGAACCGAATTTTTGAGAAATTCGCCAATCTTTTATTGCGATGTATTTGATTCAACTTTGATTTTTCACTTTATTCATTCATTAATTCATTCATTTGAAAGACAACTCTTTTTGCTATTCACTAACATGTTTAATAATTTTCCCTGTTTTCCAGCCTGTCTCGAATCGGAATACATGTTAGCTGCAGTCCTTCTGCGCCTGTTCCGCACTGCGCTTCACACACTGGCGAGGCGCAGGGAACTTTACACCGCATGTATGAGCGCACCTCGGGCGCCGACATAAATGAGGCGCAGCTTTCACTAAAAATCCAGTGAAAACGGGCGCTCCAATGCGCCAATCTTCATACATGTTGCCCAGTGTGTTTATGCTGCAGAAATTTGTACGTTGAAAATCCACAGTGTACCACAATAGCAGCAATGTGGATGAGATGTAAGAAATCTCCTTTATATGTTGTTTGTCTGCATATGATTTGTATGGAAATTGACCTGCAATGAAGTTTTAAATTTCAAATCAGATCAATTTTTTTAGTGGCTATGCTGCAGATTTGTTGCAGATTAACAGAAGTCAAATTTCACCACTAATCTGAAATAAAATTTAATAGTTGTGGTTTTTGCTATGCAAAATGTAGATTTTTAATAATTTTTTTTTTTATTTAGTTCAGGGATACACAGCATGTTTTGGTCCTAGGGCCACATTGTCATATTATACCTCTCCAAAGGGCCACAGTAAATCTTATAAGGTTATTTCCTGTCTGAGACCTTTATGATTTATGATTAATTGAACATACCCAAAACAGCTGTGAGGTCTTGGTTGCGCTTTAAGGGTATGTACATGTGGCGTAATTGTGGGGTGTACTTCGACGTGTAATTGCACTGCAACATGACCAAAGTACTCCCCATAAGTATGGTAAAATCATAGCACTCAATGAGACATATTCCTCAGTGCATACTGTGCGCCAGGAGAAAAAAGTGACAAGTCGTTACTTTCCGGGAAAGTGAAAGTCAGTGGGACTGCTGTTGAAAGTAAGGCACATACCCTTAGTACTGCCAGAGATCAGAATGGGCATCCCCTGCCCAGTTCCAGAAAGAGGATAAGAAGAACCTATTTCCATTGTAGTTTTTTGGAGGTTCCAGAAGTGGCTGTTTCACAAGTATAACTAGAGAGAACAACACACACATATATAGAACCTCCGCTCCAACTCATCACCTCCTCTCTGAAGTCTCAAACCTATCAGACCATTTTTATGGTCTATCTTGTGGGTTGTGTCAGAAGTAAAAACTCCTTTGAGGAAGAAATCCAGAGATAATATAGAAACATTTTTACTGCATTGATCATTTAGTTTGCTTAAAATTGCATCCCTATAGTGCCAGCCATGTAGTACCCACTATAACAGTGGCAGCCATACACTGCCAGTCATAATATATAGTGCTAGGTAAACAGTGCCCACGATACCCATGCCAGCCATACAGTGCTGGCCATAACAGTTCCAGATGTGCAGTGTTCACTATAAGGCTATGTTCACACGGCTTATAATAGGACGTATTTCAGTCCGTAATTACGTGCCGTAGTGTGCGAATTACGGCTGGAATACGTCCCAGTCATTACGGTAATCCACAGTTCTCATAGAGAACTATGGATTACGTCTCCTTTCCCTGCTCGGCGAATACGCCGCGGGGGGAGATAAGTTACATGTGAATTACCAGTGGCGTATACGCGCCGCTGGCAATGAAAGTCTATGGCCGGCGAGGTGCCGGCCCCCCCGCTCCCGCCTCCGTCCACACGGCGTAATTGCGGGCGTAATTACGCCCCGCAAATAAGCCGTGTGAACATAGCCTAACAGTGCCAGACATAGCAGTGCCAGCCACGTAGTGCCCATCATAACAGTACCATCAGTTGAATGCAGCTGTCAAAAGATGAATATTCCCTTCTAAAGTATGTGGACAGAGACAAAGCATGTATGTGTCCTGATTGCTGGTGGCCACACGGAGGTGGGCTGGGGGCTCAATGTTGTGCACCCCTAATTTCCATAATCTACAGTTAAAATCTGCAGCAGCAAATCTGCATCAAAATGCACACGATGTGGTACGGATTTGCTGATGCGAATTAACTTGTGAAAAGGCTCTAGACTACAGCTGGGGAAGCTGCAATTACCTGTGACATTCTTGTCTAATATGAAAGGCTTTCAGCTAGCATGATAGCATGTTTTTTTTAAATTAATTTGATCCCATATTACATCTCCATGGCAGTTTCCATGATGCCGTGTGATATATTCCATAGTAGGAAACAAATTCTACCATGTCTAATGCTGATAATAGAGGAGGCAAAGCTCACTCATCTTTAAAAAGACACATTCATTGACTGTACAACAAGTATTTTATTTAACCACTGCCTCATGTATCAAGAAGTAGTGTAGTGAGCTAGAAAGTAGACTTTACAAGAAGAGATCAAGTTTTCACAGTTCAGAGTGACAGCCGTATTTGCAGAATTATGCAGTGGTAAATCTAAGGAGCGCGGTTGCCTAGTAACCGGCTAGGTCTATGTTGACTCAACAGTGTGCTAACTCTATATTCTCTTCTTAAAATTACCTTCAATGAAAAAGGTCATCAACCCAAGGGAAAATCAGATTAAGTTAAACTATTAACTGGACAAACAGAGTGAAGGAACGCTTGTATGTCGGCTCCATACGATTAGAGTACATATTGTTCTGTCAAATCGAGCATGAATCATTAATTTATTCCTGACGCCTGCTGCTCCAGTTTCTGCTGAAAGATTAAAATTCAGTTCTCAGCAAATAGAAAAACAATTCCAGTAGTGCCTGTTGGGCTTGTAACACATTGTTTGTTGCGCTGCTATTTGCATTTGTGGTTTAATTGTTTAACCTGTAAAGGTATGACATTCTCTGCACCATATGCAAGTCATTACATAGAGATATTATGGAGATGGTGGGCAGAGGCCACCGGTAATGGTGACCCAGAAATTTCAATGATTGGTAAACTATCCATTATCATTACATATATTTTATGCATATAAAAGACTTTGTTGAACTTAACCTTTTGAAAATTTGAGTTGTAAAAGATTATACAAATATTGCTATTGTTTTGTTTTCAATTCTCTAAAAAACATAAAAACATTTTTATTATGACATTTTTATCTAATTTTATTATTACAGTTATACAAACCCAATTCACATTTTATTTTTATAATACAGTGAAAAAAATGTTCAACCTTTAACTGAAATCTTTCCAAAACTCGATGGTGATTCAATTTTTAATATGCTGTTCCAGTGTTCCCTCCTTTTTCAGATACAGCAGCCTGTTAATCACCCATGTGAAGGGCAGAGGTAGGCAAGTACACTGTATTCTTTAATTACTCTTACAAGCCAAAATAATATTTTCATTTTATTTTGGCTATTAGGAATACAGACCTGTATTTTTAATTACTATTATAATTTAATATAAAGTGTCCTGAATTCCAGAGCCCTGTACATCTGAAAAGGGATTTACCAGTGGGGAAAATAATTATTTGATATACTGGTGATTTTGTGAAATTTTCCCACCTACAAAGAATGTACAGGTCTGTAATGTTTATTGTAGGTACATTTTAACCATGAGAAACAGAATCTAATAAAAAATCCAGAAAATCACATTGTATGATTTTTAAATAATTGATTTGCATTTTATTGCATGAAATAAGTACTTGATACAATAGAAAAACAGAACTTAAAATTTGGTACAGAAACCTTTGCATTTATAGAGGTCAGACGTTTCCTGTAGTTCTTGACCAAGTTTGCACACACTGCAGCAGGGATTTTGGCCCACTCGTCCATACAGATCTTCTCCAGATCTTTCAGGTTTCTGGACTGCTGCTGGGCTACATTGAGTTTCAGTTCCCTCCACAGATTTTCGATTGGGTTCAGGTCTTGAGACTGGCTAGGTCACTCAAGGACCTTGAAATGTTTGTTACGGAGCCAATTCTTAGTTGCCCTGGCTGTGTGTTTCAGGTAATTGTCATACTGGAAGACCATACCACAACCCATATTCAATGCTCTTACTGTGGGAAGGAGGTTGTTGGCCAAAAGCTGCTGATACATGACCCCATATATCCTACCTTCAATATAGTGCAGTAGTCCTGTCCCCTTTGCAGAATAACAGCCCCAAAGTATGATGTTTCAACCCCCCTGTTTCACGGTTAGAACTGTGTTATTGGGGTTGTACTGATCCTTCTTCTTCCAAACACGGCAAGCGGAGTTGATACCAAAAGGTTCTAATTTGGTCTCATCGGACCACATGAACTTCTCCCATGCCTCCTTGGGATCTTCCAGATTGTCGTTAGTGAACTTTAAACAGGCCTGGACATGTGCAGGCTTGAGCAGGGTTTTGCAAGATTTTAATCCATGATGGCGTAGTGTTTTACTAATGGTACTCTTTGAGTCTATAGTCCTAGCTGTATTTAGGTCATTGACCAAGTACTCTCATGTATTTCTAGGCTGATTCCTGACCTTTCTGAGAATTATACTTACCCCATGAGGCGAGATCTTTCCCAGACTGAGGAAGATTGACAGTCATTTTGTGTTTCTTCCACTTTCTAATAATTGGGCCAACAATTGTTTCCTTCTCACCAAGCTGCTTGCCTATTGTCCTGTAGTCCATCCCAGCCTTGTGCAGGTCTACAATTTTGTCCCTTGTGTCTTTAGACAGCTCCTTGGTCTTGGCCATGGTGGAGAGGTTGGAGGTGGATTGAGTGTGTGGACAGGTACTGTAGCTCTAATACAGTTAATGAGTTAAAACAGATGCAATTAATAAAATTCTGCTGCCTGGTAGGTGAGCAAAATACTTATTTCATGCAATAAAATCCAAATTAATTATTTAAAAATCATACAATGTAATTTTCTGGATTTTTTAGATTCTGTCTCTCACAGTTGAAGTGCATCTACGATACAAATTACAGACCTCTATATCCTTTATGGGGGAGAATTACAAAATCGCCGGTGTATTAATTACTTGTTTTCCCCACTGTAAGCACATGACAATAGAAAATAAGAACTGCAATATTTATCACTAAATAAGCAGCAAGCTGCTACAGATTCAGTTTAAACTATTAGACAAGACATACAAGGTTCCCACTAACTTGCCCCTCCCCCTTCACCTTTGCAATACCTGCCCTCACATGATCTCCGTTTCTCACAGGATCTTCTCCCCTCTTTCCTCTTGTCAAATCAAACAACAGACTTCAAGATTTATCCCATGCATCCAGGGTTGGAGTGGTCCCCAGAGTACCAAACATATTAATGTGCACCTAATATTTTAGGGCCGCAAAAGCTCTAGAAGAGAAAAAAGTAATTAGTTGACATCAGAGTTAATCCCTATAGCACTGAGCGCACACAGGTTTCCATGGTTACCTGGTTCCTTGGTTAACTCTGTTGTCTGATTAGCGTAGAGAGCTTATAGAGCAGGGAGTGAGGTCACCCATGGATGGACTGTGCTCCAGAGCAAACTAATTATCTGTAACAAGATTATAGACAAGCCTTTGTTTTTAATATTAGTTACTTACAGAGATGCTAGATATGCTAATCACAGCTATAAAACTACCCACAACCTGAAGAGCCAGAGTGATTGTAAAACTGCTTGTGACTGCTCTGTTTTACTCACAACTGCTGTGTGATTAAAACAGCCTAGTGAGAAAACCCCCTTAAAAGAGGCCCTGCTCATATCCTGTATAGATAGAAGTTGGAACCTAATAAGTTCCTTTTGTGGAAAACTGAGGCCAACATCAAGGCGGCCTCAATACAGATGGGAACCTTCTCTATATGTTACCTCTCTTGGTGCCTGTTCAGACCTCCACACCTCAGGGAGAGAAGATTCCATCTATAAGCTGCTCTGCATTGATTTAAAAACCTGTGCAGATGGGCGTGGTGCAAAAACCAAAGTGGGGACAGCCACTCCTCCATACCAACAGTCTAAAAAAAGCATGGTCTGCACATCCAAAAATATTTTTTAGAAAAAATGACCATAGGTGCATGCTAATGTGGCTCCCGTACTGTCCATCCCTCAATTTCCATCTCCATGCAGAGGATCCTCTTTCCCTTTTTATTAGTTTCTTAGCTATTTAGTTCTGATATTGTTTTTGTTTTATCCTTAAATTATCTACACTATCTCACAAAAGTGAGTACATCCATCACATTTTTGTAAATATTGTATTATATCATTTCCTGAGACAACAATAAAGATAGAACAATTTGATATAATATAAAGTAGTCAGTGTACAGCTTGTATAACTGTATAAATTCGGTGTTCCCTCAAAATAACTCAACACACAGCCAACAATGTCTAAACTGCGGGCAAGAAAAGTGAGTACACACCTAAGTGAAAATTTCCCATTTTCCCTCCACATGTTATATGGCTCGCTAGTGTAACAAGGTCTCAAGTGTGAATGGGGATTAGGTGTGTTAAATTTAGTATTATTTCTCTTATACTGTACTCACTTTTGTGAGATACTGTATGTACAGTTGTTCTCCCAAAGTTTAAAATACTCCGCAGAATTTTTGCTTTTTTTGGCCTTTTTTTCCGAGAATATGAATGATAACACAAAAACTTTTTTTCCACTCATGGTTAGTGGTTGGGTGAAGCCATTTATAGTCAAGCTACTGTGTTTTCTCTGGCCATCTCCCCATTCTCTGAGTGATTCATAGTGAACTACGAGACAGCCTCAGAAAGGGATTTTGCTTTATGGCAAAATCCTTTAAAGGAAGGATGTTCTTTTTATCTTGCAAATGCTAGAAGTAGGTAAGTGGGTGTAAAAAAAAAGGTTGCGTGTTTTTCACTTTTCTATACTAAAAAAAGTAACAACATAAGAAATTGTGGTAAGGGGCCTTCACCGGCTTATTTCGCTGCGGATTTGGGGCCGACCTGCGCGCCGGATTTGCGCATGCAGTACGGCGCCAAACCGCGCAGTAATTTGGTAATCCACAGTTCTCATAGAAAACAGTGGATTCCCCGCCGGTCGGGGGAGAAAGTCACTTGCACATTATCCAGGCGCAATACGCGCCGTGGATAATGCAAGTCTATGGGGCCGCGGCCGCGCCCCCGCAACATGCCCTTATCAAGCCGGAATTGCGAGCACAATCCGGCTCGCAATTACGGCTTGAATAAGCCGTCTGAACATGGCCTTACAGTGCACTGAAGTAAAAGGCATTCCACATGAACTTTTACAGACCCTTTTACAAATCCATTTTTTA
>JAODAL010054551.1:0-24556 GCA_025379985.1 Phyllomedusa bahiana
GAAAAAAAAAGCATGTCAGGCTTTACCGTTAATCTCACACTAATTTACATTTCCACTTTTATGGCTGCTTTTCCATACAAGTGTCTTTTTATGTGGTGTTGAGTTCACTTGTATTATCCTTTCCTCTTTTTGTATAATCTGATTATGATGATACAAGGTAAATCGAGTAATTAGTAGTTACTTGTCAAGATAATTTACATATCAAACATATGGAATAGGGCAGTATGTTTAAAATTTGCTTCAATATGCCAATATTTTGGGCTGCGTATGTGGAAAAATCAAGCACAGAAGGGATTACATTTCTATTTTCCAGGCTTTACATGCCTCTACATTTTGGAATAAACATTATCCAACAATAGCTCCCAGGACACAACTTCATCCAAGAGGAAGAGCCTCAGGATATCAGCCAAACCTCAAGGAATTTGGTGGGATGATAAGCATCTCGAAAGTAATAGAGTTTAACCCTGTCCAGTTCACGAGGGCAAGAAAACACAAACAAAAATGTGTTCAAAACATGCTTGTCTTATATAGCATTGAGGAGCTGCCATACTGACCTGCCCTAGCAACAACCAGAGAGGCGTGCGCTGTCGGTCACACATTCATGTAATTGCACCAACAAGAAATAAAGCACAAATTATCAGTCTTGTTGCTATATTGGTCATCAACAAACATTTTGAGGAAATTAGAAATCTGACGAATTTGGCAATTTGTTTTTCTTTCATTTTGTAACAAATATACGAGCATGTTCAAAATGGCTTCCCTTCATCTCAAATCAACTTTACACATGTGTTAGTAATCCTGCATTAGTACAACATGTAGTAAAGCACAATACCACCTAGCGCCTCATCTAACAATGGCTGTTTCAAGAATGCAAATCACTAGAGCAAATCTCAGAAAGGAAAGATCTCTCCTTAGGGAGAGCGCCTATATAGGCGTGTGGAGATTCGAAATTGCCTTTTTGCACTCCACGATATGTATATATGCATCTGCATATCACAAGGTATTATGGGAAAGGAGCTGAGAAGCTCTAGCGCCCTCTTTTGGATGTAACAAATCCTCAATTTGCTTTTGACCCACTGGATCTTTGGAAAGCAGGTTGGGATATCTAGCCAAGCCAGCATCACCCATCTGTAGACAGCCATTTTGGTGTTTTGCCCCTTGTCAGTGCAGAGCAGAGCGATGCTGGCTTGGCTGAGTGGGAGGCAATGAGTAGCTCAGAAAGGGAAGATCTCTCCTTAGGGAGAGCACCTATATTGGCATGTGGAGATTCGAAATTGCCTTTTTGCACTCCACGAAGCATGTGCATATCACAAGGCATTATGGGAAAGGAGCTGAGAAACTCAAGAGCCCTCTGTTGGATGTAACAAATCCTCAATTTGCTTTTGACCCACTGGGTCTTTGGAAAGCAAGAAGGGTCACACAGTCTTCACTCTTAAACCCTATGTAGGGATATGGACTAAATCAATGTTAAAATTAAAAAAACACCCATACAGGAAAATAGACACAGCACCAAAAAAATCAATTTTGCATGTTAGAAATCGACTACGATTAAGGATACCTCTTATCTCAGGAATAGGCCCCCGAAACTCACAGCACAAACCGGGGATCCTGTCTATGGGAACTCCCATAGAACAGAATGGAGAGAAACTGCGCAAGCGTGACCAGCCCTCAAGTCTGGGCTGTGCGTTTTGGCCATCTTTTTCACTCGTGGCAGAACCCCTTTAATCATAGTTTGTGTCAGTATTGAAAACAGACTGAGGACGGGATAGGAACAGAGTCAGGGCAGCCAGCAGACAAAAAGACATAGTCAAGAATCTAGTTGGGTCCAGAACAGAACGCACAGATGGTTATCTTAAAGCACCATTAATTCCATAGCGCTTTACATTTGAAAGGGGTTTAAATGTTTAACATTAGAGCAAACACAGTACAATAATAACACTAAATAACTAACAAATGGGACAGCGGGAGAGAGGACCCTGCCCGGGAGGATGTACAGTCTATAATGGAGGATGAAAGAGACAGAAGGTGTGTATGCTGGTGTACAGGGGTAGCAGGGTGATTGATAATTGTAGGCTAACCCGAAAAGATTGGCTCTTGTATCACTTTTAAAAGTTGTAAAGGTGGAGGAGTCTGATGTGTTGGGGCAGTGAGTTCCAGAGTGTGGGGGAAGCACAGGAGAAGTCCTGGTTGTATGAGGAGCTGACACAGGAAGAGTAGAGAAAAAGGTCCTGTGAAGAGCAGAGAGCTTGTGTGAGGGGAGGTATTTGGAGATTTAGGCAGAGATGTTGGAGGTGACAGGGCCTTCGTCTTTGCTCATGGTTAGTAGTTTGAGCTGAAGTTACTGGGTAACGGGGAGCCGATGGAGGGATTGGCAGAGGGGAGAGGTTGAGTAACTGGGCTTTGGAGTTGAGAATGGATTGGAGGGAAGCAAGAGTGATATTTGGGAGGTCACACGGAAAGATGGTTGGAAATGACAAGCATGAACTAGTATTTTTGTAGAGTTTAGGAATAACCACCTTTGCATGATACATAACTTAGAAACCTTACTGCTAAGTAAGAAAAATGCTTAGTTGCTCACCGAGCGTAGGGCCCACTCGTGGAATAAAGGTCCAGTGTAGCAGTCCTTGTATTGTATATTCCAATACTTTGAGTTTCCATCGGACTATGGGCAAATCTTGAACAGATGAAAAAACTTCTGTCTTCCAGCACCAGAAGGGTTAAAAGAAGAAATTTAATAAAAATTAAAAATATACATCTAGCATTCCTCTCATGTTAGGGATGGTATGGTAGGCGTACGTTTTCAATTTTTGTATGAAGTTTATCAGTTTAATCCTTCTGGTAGAGATGTTTTTTCACCCATTGAAAACCTCATTGTTGAGGTAGGTAGCACAAAGTCTAGGATACAAGGGGATTGGTGGAGAAATAGAAATTTCCAGGACAAAAAGGAGCCCTATAAAGTGATATATGCCCCAGTAGGGCAAGGGCAGTGGTGGGAAGGACGCCTGCAGCAGCAGGGAACAAGACAGCAGCAAGGGAGTGGAGCACAGTGACAAAATAACCCCTTTTAAAGTGCCTTTGCCTTCAGAATTATTTTTTACACCGGATATTTCAGAAAAAAATTTAAAATCCCCCCAAATTTTTATGTTCTTTTATAACTTAGTCAATGGTAACTATATATAGTGCACATTTGATGGTTTTTCTTCAAAGAAAACCCGACCGGGTTTGGTGCCCGGCCTCCCTTTTGTATGTTCAAATGCTTCTTATATTTAAAAGCACCATGAAATATACCCAAGGGGTTTTGCTATCATTTTTAAAAACCTTTAGCTCAGCATTCTGGGCCCTTTGAGCATGGGCTATGATTTTTGGGTTTTTAAACGTCAAAACCCTACTTGATAATTTGGGATGTGTAAATTGACTCAACGCTCCATAGATCACAGCTATATGTAAACAGTAAAATGGTGTTCAAATGTGAAGTTATAGAGAGTAAGAAGGGGTTAAATTTTCCTTTTTTTCTTAAACATTCCTTAATACCCACTCCCCTTAAAGGAGCTTTTGATAAAATTTCTTAAAAGTTTTCCCCTATGGGCGGGAAAGGTAAAACCGTTGCCCCAGGCAGATAAGGCTTGGGAATTTGGGAAAATTCGGCCCCCCTCCATTTTCCCCCTTTTTCGCTCCCTTTTTTTTACTTTGGGATGAAGTGGCCTTTCCCTTAGGCCGGGTCCCCCTACCCATCACCTCGGACCCCCTTTTTAAATTTTAAAAATTCTTTCCAAATTTAAAAATTTTTTCTGTATGAATCACTACTTCTTAAATGACCCATTTCCCAAAGGGGCAAAAATTAATGTGGTTTTTTCTCAAGGGCAATTATTTGCTCAAACTTTTGCAGCAAATATCTATAAGGGATTAATGAGTTTTTTCACTTATTAAAGACTACACATTTTTAATTTAGCTCTGAATATTTTTTGTATGTTTCAAACGGTAAAATTTCAAACACGCAAGGATTTCACCCCCAAAAATAAAACCTTCATTGCCCCTGTTTAAAATACTTTCCCATCAAGGCAGCCTCTTGGGCCTCCCCTATCTCCCTTTTTCTTTCCCCGAAGGGCCCCAAAAAGAGAGACCGGCAACCCTTTTTTTTTTTGGGGGGGCCCCCACATTCACATGCCGGGAATTTTGATCTAAAAAATTTAACCCCTGTTTTAAGCGAGCCAATAATGGTTTCACACAAATTTAGTGGTGCCGGCCCTTGTTACCTGATTTTACTATACTTGTACGGAGTACTTCGATGGAAATCCGCGCCGGAAAAGGTTTTCGGAAATACATTGTGTAAAATACCCTTTGAGTTTGCTTGAAACAATTTAGGTTGAAATTTCCACCCAAGGGCCTTTAATTAACCCCCCCTATTTGGGGCCCTTTTTTCCCCTAGGGGGGATGGGTGGGGGTTCCTGGGGGCCCCCTGTTTTGGGAAAGCATTTTAATTAAAAAAAAAACCCTTTTTAAAATGGGGGGCCCAAATGGCCTTCAATTCCAAGGGGTTTCCCCGGGAAAATATTTAGAAGGGGGAATATAGTTGTTGTTAGTTGGGGGGCCCAATTTTTTCACTTTGGGGGGGTGTTTCCCCCTTTTCCCCAGAAAACCCCCTTACCCGAATATAAGGGAAGGGTTAGGGGGGAAAAACCCCCCCGCCCCATTTAAGGGCCAATAAAAACCCCCCCCCCCGGGGGGCCTACCTTGGGCAGAAAAAAGGCCGGGGGACAAAATTTTGCCCAAAAAATTTTAACGGGATGGAAACAACGACTTTTTTTTACACACCCTACTTAATGCAAAAGGGGGAAAATCCATTGGCCAAAAAAGGCCCTTAAATGGGGGAACGGGAAAAAGATAAAAAACCCCAAAATTCACAAAACCCAAGGTTAATGCAAAAAAAAGGGCTCAGTACCCATTAAAGGGGTGTACCATGGCCAGGGTAAAACCAACCACCTTTTTTACAAATTTTTTATTTCCGGTTGTTCAGACTGCGTTTCCGACACCAGGGGAACTTTATACTTGGGTACCCCCAGTTTGGAGGGTTATACTTTGGGTACCCCCCATGGTGGGAAATTTATTCTTATGGGGCCCCCACTGTGGATTTTTTTTCTTTTTGGGGGGTCCCCCGGGAATTGTTTTTTGGAGCCCCTGGTAGGAAATTCCCAGGGGCCCCCCCTCAGCTTAAAAGGTTTTAAAACCCTTCCCCCCCAGGGGCTCTGGGTTTCTGCCCAAATTTTTTTTTTCCTTTCTTTTTTTCTCTGAAAAGCCCGCCCCGAGGGCCCAAAATGGAGTTTTTCCCGTGGGTCAAACCAAAAACCCGCCTCTATGCATGAGGGAAACAATTGCTTAATATGTAGCTGAACATAAGAGCCCATTCACACCAGGATTCAGAAGAGCTGCAAGACCATACAGCGGAGACCGCTCAAGTGCAAAAAAAACTGGGTAAACAAAAACTTGCACCCCCTTTTTTCCAAAAAAGGTTGGGTTTTTTGGGGGTTTAAAAATCCCCATTTTAGATAAGGGCTTCTATAGCTTTTGGGTTGTGGGGCAAAGTCATTGTAAAGCATTTTTGGCTGCATTTTGGCAGCAGTTTACTAAAAATTTAATAAAGGGGCATTAAAAATTTAATTCAATTTGGGGGGTTTGACGTTCATTATACTTTTTGTTTCTTTTTCCCCAACACTGACTTGTGACATCTGACAGGTCCCTTTCAAAACCTTTCCCTGTGTTTCCAAAAAAAATAAAAAAATTCTGCAGCAATTTTTCTTTTTTATCCCTGTGTTGTTCTTATTCCTCCTAAAAATGTGTGACTGAACCTCTCAGGGTTTGGGGTTTCCAATCCAGTTTTCCCAAAAAGGGGATGTCCCCCTGGGACACAATTTTATTTGGGTCAAACACTTATTTGGACCCCAAATTCCAAATTTCAGGGGGGCCCCGCCCTTTTTTCTTCCAAATAGGGAAACCCCATATGAAAAGGTTGGTTTTGTATTTTCCGGGGGAATTAACCAGCCCCAACAGGGCCCCGGAAATTTTTTCCCTGGAGAATTCTTATCTTTGAGGGGAAACCCACAAGGGGGGCGAATGGTTTCCCCTTTTAATTTTGTCCCTTCATAACAATTCCAAAAAAATTATTCGAATGGGGCAAACCCAATAGGAAAGATAGGATTTTTCCCATTTCAGAAAAAATGAAAGTTATATACTGGAAAAAAAGGTAGTCTGACCAAACCGGGTTAAAAAAGGTTTGTTTGGTTTTTTAAACAAAACGTAACCAAAATAAAAATTAAGCCCACATGGGAAAAAAATGAATTTGGGCATGCCCTTGGGCCCCCAACTGGGTGCTGGGATATTTGCCCCCCTCCCATGCAGCAGGTGTGGGCCTTTGGGTTCCCGCAAACCCGTGGGTTTTATGGGCTCAGTTTCCCCTCATGCATTTTTCGGACATTTTTACTCCAGGTTTTTCTTAATTTCCCACGGGGAATTTTCCCCCCCGAAAGAAAAAGCTTCTCCTTTTCCTTTTTTTAAATTCAAAAATTGTGGCCCCCTACCAGGGGCGGGGGGAAAAAGGGGATTCTGGCCCCCAAAAGGGAAATATTGCATATAGCACGCCACCCCATGGAAAACTCAGTCCACTTCCCTACCTTATTTTTGCTTCCCTTTTTGCATGTGATAAGTGGCACCCTCGGGGCCCACCTTTTTGGGTTTCCTGCAAACCCCGCCTTTGCCCCTTTACTTTCTCCATACCCTAGTTCCTAACTTACACCGGGCCTCCGGGCCCTGCTGCGCCATACACACAGTCACCTTTCCCCCTGCTGGAATGAACAAAGCCCGACCAAAAGTGAAAGTGTTTTTACAAAGGGCGATTTCCCCTTTTCAACAAAATTAAAACACCACCTTTTTGAGCCAGGTTTGTGAGTGGGTTTTTTGGAATTTTGAAAAATAATTTATTTTTTCATATTGAAGATTTTAGTTTGCTGGGGTCCAAAAAATCCCTTTTGTTTTTGGCAACTCCAGTTTCTGAGATGTTGATGACACGAATCTACAGCGTTCTTGTGATTCGTGTATAAATCGTTAGTGCAGATGAATAGAATTCACATTCATGTTTTTGTTTGCATGAATTTTGTATATATATATATAAATAATATAAATAATTTTAAATAATATATATATAATTAAAAATTAAAATTTTTTAAGTTTTTTTCCCCCATGGAATTTTTGTGGGAATTATTAGACATTTCTTCCCCCCTTTTTGTTAAAAAAAAAAAACCCCACAAAAAAAAATTTGCTAAAATTTTTGCACGGTTTTCCCCTTTTAAATTCAAAAAGTTAAATTTTTTTTATCTTTGGGAAAAATAAAAAGGGAAAAATTTAACAGTCCCGCACCTGCAAAAATTGTTCAGTGGGGACTGCTGAGCGGATTTTCTATTAAAGTCTATGGGGATGGTTGCTTTGCAGAAGGTTTCTGAATCAGCAAAATTTCCAACCAAAAAAAAAAAAAAAAGTGGTGTTTTAGATGGGGCCCTTTAAAATTCTAAAATTTAAGTCTTTTCTTTTTTTAAAATTTTAATTTTTAATTTCTTTATATCCCCAAGGGATTTGGGAAAGGACTGGGAAGCCACTGCGCCCTCCATTTGGTTTTTAACAAAACCTCAATTTTTTCTTCCCGATTCACTGAAAACTTTTTAGGGAAACAAAAAGAAAAAAAATTTTCAAGCCAAAAATCGCTCATCACATACGGGCCGTTTCGGGGGTTTTTTCCCTCATCAGTGTAGAGCAGGGATACTGGCTTTTTTCAAGGGTTGGGGGGGCAATGAGTGGCTGAAGAAGGGGAACACTCTCCTTTTTGGGGGGCACAGGACATTTCCATTAGTACAATATTTTAGTGACCCCCTAATTTTAGCAGCAGATACCCCGGTAATTTTACAATGCCCCGGGTCTCCCAAAAACCAGAGCCCATAGGGGAAACGGGGGATCAAAATTCCCGAATCACCCCCAAACCCTACTCAAAAAAAGGTTTTCCCAAATTTTAAGGGACTGGAATGAAGGGTTTCCCCGATGTTTAAATTTTCCCAGCACAATTAAAAATTTCATAATAGGATTTCATAATACGCTCTATTTTTTAGGCACTTTTTTTAGCAGTTTTCTTTTTTGGGGGGTATAAAAGACGCTTGATATTTTATCCATTGAAAGTCTGTAGCACCTCAATCAACTATTGTGTCGCCGTATACATCACTGCCCCCCTTTTTCCCCTCCTGCATTTAGTCCCTTTTTTCCCTTTAAAATTGTGAAAGATGTGGCGGGGACTAGATAACCTTGAGATGCATGATGGGGAAAGGGCAGCGGCTTTTTTACAAAAGGGAAAAAATCCCCGCCCCATCTGTTCATTAAACAAAAGGGGCAGGCAATTTTCAGTTTACTTTCTGCAATTTATTGGGGAAAAGCATTACGCCCCCAACCCCAACAAGCAAAGAGTTAAAAATGATCCCTTTTTGCCCAATTGTTCCCAACCAAAAAAACCCCAAGTCCACAGATTCCCCAAAAACAGGGGGCCAAACCAAATTTTCCCGGCCTAAAATCCTTTGTTGTAGGGGAAGATGATAGTTTCCCTTTTGGCCGTCATTATGAAGATGCCGCACATTCCGATTTCAGCATCAAACGCAAAGATCATTAACAAAAAGAAAGGGAACTTGTCTCTTAAAAGTAAACTGCTGCGGGAAATAAAAATAAAGGATATTATATTTAAAGGGTTCCATGTCAAGACAGGAACCTGGTCTACAAATGGTCTGTAATAAAAAAACACTGTGGCCCCCCAAACTAAAAAAAAAAGATGTTCCCAGCATAATAGAAAATGGGCCCTCCCCAAGGCCCATAGGTGCAGGTCCCACCCCTGTTCCAGCACTTTTTTGGGAATGGGCCTCTGAAGCTGTTTGCTAAAAATGGAGAGACGGTTGCTATTGTCCACGACTCTCTATTCTGTTACTGGGGACTCCCATAGAACAGAATGGAGAACACAGCGCTCCCCTGTACTGAGAACTCCCATAGGGCAGAATGGAGAGAATACAGCGCTCCCCTGTACTGGGAACTCCATAGAAACAGAATGGAGAACACAGCACTCCCCTGTACTGGGAACTCCCATAGAACAGAATGGAGAACACAGCACTCCCTTGTACTGGGAACTCCCATAGGGCAGAATGGAGAGAACACAGCGCTCCCCTGTACTGGGAACTCCCATAGAGCAAAATGGAGAGAATACAGTGCTCCCCTGTACTGGGAACTCCCATAGAAGAGAATAGAGAACACAGCGTTCTCCAGTACCAGGAACTCCCATACAGCAGAATGGAGAGAACACAGCATTCTCCTTTATCGGGGACTCAAATAGAACAGAATGGAGAACACAGCGCTCCCTGTACTGGGAACTCCCATAGAACAGAATTGAGAACACTATGCTCCCTTGTACCGGTAACTCCCATAGAACAGAATGGAGATAACAGCGCTCCCCTATACTAGGAATTCCTATAGAACAGAATGGAGAACACAGCGCTCCTCTGTACTGGGAACATAGAACAGAATGGAGAATATAGCGCTTTCCTGTACTGGGAACTCCCATAGAACAAAATGGAGAGTCGTGTACGTGCGCAACAGACTATCTATTCCAACATAGAAGCAAGTCCCAGAGGTAGGACCCACACCTATCAGACTTTGATGGTGCCATCAAAGTCTAGGATAAGATCAACCCTTTGGGTATGTTCACACGGCGTTTTTCAGATCCGTTTTTGGATCCGCTTTTTGGCCCCAAAAAAACGTATCTAACAATGTGCAGCTTGATTTACATTAGTTTCAATGTAAAACACGCATCGGGGTTCAGACGAATGATCGCCGATGCGCGTTTACTTGCGTCTTTTCGATGCGTTTTTCTGATCCGTTTTTTAAAATTGTCATGTCAATTCTACTTGCGTTTCGTGCAAGTGAAATCCCCATAGGAAACAATGGAGCGCGCTTTTGGAGTCTGAAAAACGGAGCCAAAAACGCAACACACTTTTGGGTACATGTCGAGTACGTTTTGGATTCACTTGTCGCATCTGATAAACGCATTGGATTAAAATTTGAATGTCTGTGATTTGAAAGAAAACGCATTGAAAAACGGATCCAAAAAACACATCCAAAAACGCACTTGCAGATGCATTTTTGGATGCAGTTTTCAATGCATTTTTCATCTAATGAAAAACGGATCCAAAAACGGATCCAACACGCCGTGTGAACATACCCTTTACGTGTACTTGCTTATGGGACATTGGAGGAAATACTTTGATCAACACCCAACTTATATCTAAACCAGTATTAGATGCACTAGTTATGCAGCAAATTTTTGTTTGTGTACTTAACCTGTAACATTTACAAAATATATGAAAAATTTATCAATCATTGACGGCTGTGGTCTCACCAATATATGGCTGCGGGGTTGTCAGACCCCAGCCTAAGGGTAGGAATACACTGAACAGTCTTGGCGCAGTCACAGTGTGGCTGTGATGTATTGGAGAACTGTTGCAGCACCAGAGTGAGTCCTACGTATGTTCATGCGGCGTATTGCAGCGCATACTTGTGCACATGGCAATACGTTGGGTGATTTTATGGTAGCGCCCCTTTAACTTTGTTTCATTTAGGAAAAACAGGGGACACATGCAGAAAACCACAAAACACCCTGGATGTGGCGCAAGGCTGTTTATGTGGTTTATATATCACATACATGACATTTGTCCAGTATTTCAGGCATGTCCTGCCATGGGATCTTTTCTTCTATATAGTGATCATCAAGGATGCGATGACCATACATTTATTGACCGTGTATCTTGATATCTAGAGACCTATAAATGACTTTTTACCTTAAAGTCATAGAAAAAAGAGCTTAAGTAATGGAGTCTGTTCATATGGTTCCCGTTTCTTAAGCACTTTGACATTGGACACGTCTCAAGTGTTATTCTTTATACAGCTTTATGCATCAAGAAAACTGAGATTTCAGACAAATTAGAAAGAATACAGCTGTGACGATATAACTACCAAGTAAGGTGTCCTCTTACCAGGTCATGTAAGGTAAATAGCTCTACAGACGAGATATTCATTAAATGTTAAAACAAATGAGTTCCAAATAACTCGGATGGTTGTATGTTTTTCCACTCTCTGGTTAGGAAGATTTAGAGCATAAACACTGCAGAGGTAAATGGGAAACTCTTTGCTTTGCTATTTAGAGATTTTTAGAGGTTGGGAAGTCGTGAATCCCCTAAGGACTACTCATACCAGTCCAATAGATAGGAATTAAGAGGTTTTAAAACTCAACAGACCTCTGTTGACTGCTACTGCACTTGCAGTTATCATTACCTGGGTTTTTAACTTCCAGTATGTATGGATCTGACCGATGGGCAGCCTGCATGAGTAACAATTGATATGATGGAACATCTTCTCATCCTAAAGGGGAAATAAATAATGTGTTAGGACCATGTTCTACCTAGCGTTGGTTTCTGGCAGATTTTCGGTTGCATTCAGTATTTTAGAATTGCCAAGAATCGATGTAACCAGTGCTCACCATTGTACGCTCATAGTAAATACGAGTTGTATGTTGTCTCACACATTTTCACACGACACAGACATTTTCTATAGTAGAATTATCGAATACTCACCACCTGGAATACGTAGAACTTGGTTCTCTTAATTCCAGCAGATTCCAAATTTACACATTCAATTACTGGGACCGGCCGAATCCAAAAAAACCGATGCGTTTTTTTTTTGCGCAGACGCGGTGCAGAGAGTTAAAGTGCCGTCAGGTTACCAACAGCGTTTTAGCTTATGTAGTCTGCATTTGGCACAAATGAAGATAAATAGGCACGAGAGTTTAGAGCTTGTAGATTTATAAATTAACATTAGGAAATAGGTTGGAATAAGACACCGGTCTGTCGAGTACCAAACCTAGTAACCCTACGGGTGTTGATCCAGAAGAAGGCAAAAATCCATATGAGGCAGATTCCTATTGTCCCATATAAAAAGACAATTTCCAAACTCCACATCCGGCAAGAAGAATAAATCACCTGGATCAACGTCCGTTCTCCATAAACTGTAACTATTCTGTATTATAAAACCGTGAACTTGGTCACAATGACTCCACCATCCCAAACCTCTTGTGGCCTCGGCTCTATAGTGTCACTGCTCTTACAGAAAGAATCCTCATATGTGGATGTGGTGAGACCATTCTTTCTCTTCACATAGGGATGCACACCGATATCATTGTAAAGGTCTAGGTGTAAAAAGATCCTGCATGAGATACTCTGTTCGTCTTTCACATACTTAGTATATGGTAATTAAAATTACGAGACCCTACAGCGACTTTTTTCCAACTGAATAACCCTGGTACTGCACAGCTGTGCACTCTCAGAGAGAAGTGCCCAGTGTAGGATGTTGTCATGCATTTTATTAAGGGTAGTTCAAATAATCTGTAGTTATCCCTCGGCAAAGGCCTTGTAACATTTAGCACGTGGCAATTAGTCAAAAGTTTTAATGGCTGAAATTATAGTGGGTAAGCATCCAAGTTCTTTATCCGAGGTTGTTTGGGATTTAGTAGTATTAATGAGACTCCATCCACGCTTTTTATCTACTGTGGTTAGTCTACATAATACAAGTGTCGAATGAAGTGCCCATCTCAGAATGGATGGGAAGTTGCATTGGAGCATCAATATTGATTATGGCCTGTTAGGCTGCAATTCTTGGTGCAGTTCGGTGCAAAAACTGCAGCTCGTCCGCATGCTTTACAGGCAACCATTAGTTTATTCGATGCTTTTGACAATTCTTATGGACACCACATCAGGCTGAATTCGCTATTCATTTAAGGGGCGGTCACTATGGTGTGAGGTGCTGGCAATGCATGTGCCAATCTAAAATATGCTTATTTCTACTAACATTGTGCCACAGTAATGGCTAAAAGTAAGCCAACTATACAGAAAGATGTGAAGTACAGGCAGTCGACAATTTTCCCGTTCTGACTTACAATCTGTCCCTAGTTGCAAACAGAGGATTATGTGCTTGCTGGCCACTTGTAGTTCCATGTTCCCAGCAGCATAAGTTTTGCCTGTTAGTTACGACGTTGGAGGATAAAGGTACATCTCCAGACACTGTACACTCATCTGCAATGTCTCATAGATGTGTGAGAATGATAGGTGGAGAGAAGTCTTGTATTTCTACACTGTGCGACATAAGACAGACAAATAACTAGATACTAATAACATGTCAAAAACCCTTCCTGCAATTCCGAAAAATATCTGAAAGAAAAAATACGGCTCCTTCAGTGCTGGAGTTACATCTAAGAAATTCTACTGTTCGAATTATATCATACAAATTCAACCTTATAGGATCTACAGAATTAATACGCGTACAGTACCCTGTTCCCGTTCGTTAACCCACCCCCCCCCCCCCCCCCCGAGATTGCCTGTATTTTTATTAATTACTTTGAAGTTATTATGTTCTTTACCCAGGCTTTCGGTTTCACTCTGCAGCGGAGGTGTACACAGCACCTTGGGCGGCAGATATGAACACAAAACCTTAGGGTACGTTCAACATGGCGATTTTGGGATCCGAATAATCGAATCCAACAACGTAAGCAGCTATCTGTGCGTGGAGGTGCAGCAGGATCAAATCCCTTATAGGTTAATTATAGGGATCCTGCTGGGTCTTTTTGAACCAAAGGGAATTGTAATAGTCTGAGTGTCATGTCCGTTGTTGATAAGTTGAATCTCGCGATAAAGATATGCAATTTAAAGACTAACTGCAAATCGGCTGAGTGTTACTCGTTCATATTTTTTTTGGTGTAGGCTGATGTGTGTTCTGAGAATTGCGAGCAGTGTATAGAATATACGCATTGCTCTATTGTTAGATATACGTGTTTGAGTCTGTCGATTAGGGTCCTCGACAGACGAATCCAACCACGCATCTATTAGATAACATATGTTCACACGGGACTTCACATGAAGTGTGATACATAGAATTCTTAAAAGAGGAACATTATACATAGATTTATCCCCCTTGCTGAGGGACAGCACAAGCTAGTGTCAGACGCCTGCAGACTCTTCTACAGGCACTGTGCCCCCTTATTGTCTGGATAATATGCAGCTTGTTGTTAGAGCATGTTGTACCTTCAAATCTGCAGTTTTCTCAGCCATGAAAGAGAGTGTCATACAAGAGGTCAGTTTTTTTTGCCCGCTCCCACCTGTAACGGCTTAATAACCTTGTTATTACTTTTGATATAGGTTGATAAACATGTGAATAATACTGTCGTCGTGGGTCGGGGCTCTGCCATTGGTGGGCGGGCTGTGGCTAACACGCAGCTTGCTGCATGAAAATAAGTTTTGTAGGGAGTATAATAATGGCTCTAAGAACTGCTGGAATACTTACAGAATTAGAAGGGAGACAGCACTGAGGAAACATAGCAGGTCTGACACTAGATTGTGGCTTTGGCCCTCAGTTAAGCGGAGGCATAACTTAATGAGACAGGTTACTCTTTTAAGGTAACATTTGTTTCTAACCAGTTTACTGACACAATTTTTGTTTTTTTTTTGAACCCAATTTTTTCCCCCCCCATACTGACACATTGCATCAAAATATTTTATCCTAAAAAGAATCGTGCTCAAAGGTTAATGGTAAATGCCAAGCTGATATTCAGTAAAAACCCCCATTGCTGAGTTGCAAATAGAGCAGACTTAGCAACCATGCCTTTTTCTGCATTTACACACCTAGGTGATGGAAGCGATAAACCCGCAGGCTTTTTAACCCCTTCCGACATAGGGGTATGGATACGCCTAGTCGGAAGTGTATCTTCCGCAAAATGGACGTGATCCATTTTCATAATTCTGCTGACCTCATGGCGATCGCAGCGAGGGTGGCTTGCTGGTGCGCAGTCGCCAACGAGCTAGCTCAGATCGCTACATGGGACTAGACGGCTCGGTAAATTTAACGGCTGGCGCCAAAAGCATGGACTCGTAATTCACCAACGGGCTGCGTAGTGAGCTCCAGGCAGAGCGGGTGGTTGAGCTTCATTACCGCAGCCTGTTCATTCGGCTGCGATAAGAATTAATAGCCGAGGAAGGATGAGTGTGCTTCCTCCTGCCTGCTCCCGTCGGCTGCCGACACTGTAGTGGCTGAGGCACCGATCGCCTGTCTGATGATTCCAAGGAAGTGAACGGCACTTCCCGGGGTATTCTGGTGATGTCACCTGCCCGCATGCATTGTGGGCATGGTACATGGCGTTGTCATGGCGACCATTACACAGTATGAGTTACTGTGCACTGGCCTGCCTTCTAACAACAAATTGATGATTGCTGTTAGAAGCATAAGTGAAAAAAAAGAAAAAATAAATGTCAAAAGTCAAAAAAAAGTAAAACACACACAAAAAATAAAATAAAAAACACTGTACACTGCCTTTTCCCTTTACAAGCCAATCGCCCCAAAATAGATCAAAAATATTATAAAGTACCCATTTCTTGGTATCGCCGCAGTGCGTAACGACCCCACCCTATAAATATGGTCACATTAATTAACCCATACGGTGAACGCCCAGAAAAAACAAAAACAAAAACAGTACAGGAATTGCAATTTTTGTACATCCAGCAGCCACATAAAAATGAATAAAAAGCGATCAAAAACTCATATAGACGCCAAAGTTGTACCAAATTAAAACAAACTTCAGTTTCATTCCGCAAAAAAAAAAAAGTCACCATACCAGTTTGTATAGACGAAAATAAGAAAAAGTTATGGCTACATCAGAAAGACAGTCGATGGCATAAGTATTATTTAAACCCACAAATAAAAACCCTTTTTTTTTTTTTTGTATTTTTTTTTTGGGTACATAAGTTGCTTAATAAAATTTAAAAAACTATATAAATAGGGTATGCCCGTAATAAGTATCGACCCTAGAGAGTAAAGATATACTGTAGAATGGAGTATGCACGATGTGAGTTGACTGTTGAAAATAAAAATAGAAATACTAATACTAGGATGTAACAGTATTCTTCTTCACCCTGCCCTTCCAAATGAACGGATTTAATAAACTTGATCAATAAGTATTGTCCCGCAAAACTCAGTCTTATACCTAATAAAAACGTCATCCTATTCCCGCAAAGAAACATAGCCATAGCACTAGGCTCATACACAGAGAAAAATAAAAAGTTATGGCTCTCAGACACTAATGGCGAGCAAAAACGTGGTTTTCTCTTTTTGAATAAAGTTTTTTATTGTGTAAAGCAGAGAAAATATAAGATAAAAATCTACTAAATTTTGGGTTATAGTTTGCTGTTAATTAGTATCGACCTGCATAAGTATTTACTAGTATGTCGAGTTATAATGCTACAGGTGACCGGCTCTGTTAAGAATAAAATAAAAATAAAAAACATACAAGTGGAATGCCTGTTTTAATTTTTTTTTTTTTTTTGTTCAAAATTTGCCTCACAGAAAAACCTTATTAAAAGTGAGTAGCTCTCAAAGCAAGGACATATGCCCCCCTATGTGATTGTTACTAATAAAAAGTCAACTCCATCCACAAAAAAACAAGCCCAGAATCAGGCTCCGTCTACGAAGATAACTGAAAACTCGTTTTGGATATCAGTAACAGGAACTCAAAATAAGAGAAATGCAATTTTTTATAGACCTTGATTTTTATTGTGTGTAAAAGTTAATTAAAGAGATCATAAAAAAAAAAAAGATAATAGAAAATCTCTATATACCATTGCAATTTGTACCGACACCATAGGAATGATATCCTGTCATTTATACTGCACAGCGAACGGCTGTAAATATTTGAAAGCCAAAAACAAAAACAATTGCGGAAATTGCGTTTTCCCTTCACTTTCATAGCCCAATGCAAAGAAAAGAACAACAACTTAGTAACACCTGTGCACCAAAATGTACAATACACCCCTTATATGGGTTCTTGAGGGTGTGCGTAATCCAAAATGGGTTGACTTCTGGAAGTTTCACCTGTTCTGGTACTTTGGGGGCTTTGTAAATGCGACATGGCCCCACCAAAATCTGCAATTCCAAAAACCCAAAATAGCGCTCCTCATTATACCCCTGCCATGCGCCCAAACAGCAGATTACACCCTACATGTAGGGTATGCTGAACTTGGAAGAATTGGGTATACAAGGTATTCTGCCCAATGGGTCGCTCTTTTTTAACCAGGATTTCCTTTTCCCCTTACCCCCCCCCCCCCCCCTCCCCGCTATGTAAAAAATTAAAACATTTTCAGCTAAAATTGTAGATATTGGAAAAAAAATTTTTTTTTTTAATTTTCACTGCCTAACGCTTAGAAAAAATTTTGTGGAACACCTGTTGGGTCGATATGCTCACACACCCTGGGTAAATTCCTACAAGGGCTGTAGTTTCCAATATGGGTATTTTTAGGGGAGTTTATTAAGTTTTAAGCACCTTAGGGTGTCCGCGCAAAACCTGAAATGGCAATACGCTCTAAAGAAACTGGTATAGAGAACAAGAGATACCCAGCACAGTACGAAGTATGATGCTCCTCTATTTCTGGTACTTGTGGGTTGAGGCAAATAAATGCACTACGGGCTTCATATGGGATATATCTGAAATCGCTGAAATCTGGGGGAATCCAATATTAAGTTGTATTTTCCCTGATCACATTTACAGTATTTTCGTGAAACAATGTATAGAAATGAAAATCTGCAAAAAATGAATTTTGAAATTTCACTTGCACTTTGCTTTAATTCTGGAAACACCTAAGGTTAATAACTTCCTAATGCGGTTTGTATACTTTAAGGGGTGTCAGTTTCTTGATGAGGTAATTATGGGGGTATCTAACATTCAGGACAATCAAAATCACGTTAGAACTGGAATGGTTCTCTATAAAATGTATATTGCAAATTTTGTTGCAAATTTGAAAATTTCTATAAAGTTTTATAAGCCCCGCTAATTTCATAGAAAAAGAGAAAAGTTAAAGAGTCATTTGTAAAAATGATGCCAAAACTACAGCAGTCATATGGTTGTTGATAGTTATATGATCAGTTATTTTGAGTGGAATAACTATCTGTCTTACATGCAGAAATTTTTTGAAGTTTAAAATTGTAAAAATTTTCTAATTTTTCCGTTTTTTTTTGATATTTTTCACAAATTAACATGCATTTTTGGACCAAAATTTCTTACTATCTTAAAGCACAGTGTGTCACGAGAGAAAACAATCTGAATCCATGGATAGGTTAAGTGTCAATAAAGTTATTCTCACATAAGTGACACATGACTAGATTTAAAAAATGGGGCTCTATCAGAGAGGCCAAAACTGGCTTCGGCGGTAAGGGGTTAAATAAGAGGGTAATTTGTTATCTGGACATAAGTTCTATAAAAAGTGTCCTAAAAGATATAATCTGTAAGAATATTTGCAATTTGCATCACACAGATTGAATTGAGGTGGTGGTTATGTCTGTCAAATGGAGCAGGCTGCGTCGGATATTATTTATAAGACTAAGTTCTCTAAAGCACGGTTTTTATATTATAGGAAAACTAGGTCTGTGTAGGAACCACGCACAGAACTATGCAGGCACTAATATAGTAATAGTAATATAGTGCCACGAGAGTGGTTACTGACTCAATGTTTAAGGGCTAACATGCACACGATGCGTACACGAGCTCCATCATTTCTACAAATATTTAAAAACAGCAAAGTGACATCACAACAGAATTTTCACAGATTCTAAATAGTAACTGATAAAAATACTCTGTTCCCGAGGTAACTGGTATTCCATTCTCACGGTGTGGGTAGCCTATGCCTAAGTATATTGGTAATCCTAGATGGCCAAGGTATGGGTACTCCTGTTACCGAGGTATGGGTATTCCTATTTTTCACACGTGTGGGGTTACCTTCCTAATGCCCAATGATATGCACTCCTATCGCACCAGGTATGGGTTCTAGTATTTCAAACGGTTATGGCGTACTCCTGTTCCAAAGGTAATGGGTCTCCTGTTCCCGAGGTAGGTTTCCTGTTCTCGAGGTATGGGTCCTCCTGTAGCAAGCACGAGCTCGAGGTATGGGTAATCCGTTCCCTGAGAGTATGGGTAGCTCCTGTTCGCAACGAGAGGTATGGGTTCTCTCATCTGTTCAGGCGGTGGGTATGGGTACTACTGTTCCGAGGTATTGGGTACTCTGTTACACGAGGATATGGGTAATCCTGTTTCCGTAGGTATGGGATACTCCTGTCCGAGGTATGGGTATCCCATGTTCCCGCGGTATGGGTTACTCTATTTCATAAGGTTTGAAGGTTCTGCTATTCATTGTTATGGGTACTCTATTCCAATGTTATGGTCTCTATTCTAAACAAATAAACCTGTTTGTTTACTTTTTTTGGGACTGTAGGACAGATGGAATTTGTAACATGATGAAACAGATGCATTGAAGTATAGGCCCCTCTCCTCACCCTTGTGTAAATTTTTGAGTTTGAATGTTTAATTAGGAGGGAGATTTTGTGATGACAGCGGCTATAAGGAAACCAGTTTATGTTCACGTTAGAATCACATAGCGCTTCCTTGTGTCTCTCGACAGCTGAACATTAATGGCGATGTACGACAAGAACAAGTATCCATAGAGGGGACTTCATGCACTGAATCCTAGAGAATTGATCTCCAGAAAGATAGCGTCTTTCATGGGATCTCTGTGATTCTTTTATGTCGTAACGTAGGTATGCGAGGATGTCCGAGATGCACAACACAAATCTTTCACAGCCTTTTGGTACAGTAGCAGGAATATGAGGCCTGGTCCTCCATTTGCGTTGGGGGGTCCATTCATGAACCTTGTTGATGAGGTGGGACCAGAACTGTTTTTAATGGAACCAACAGTGCCCAAATTACAGAACAGATCCTATGACATAAGTGGTGAAATGACACCACCACACCCTGCGTGTATTAACATACAAACCGTATGAGGACAGAATGGCACCCTAGACATTCAGACATGTAGTCATATGAAATGCTAGAGTCTTAATCAAAACAGGATAATGGTTTTAAAGATTATGAGGTTCTCATCCTTCTTATTCAAGAGGTTTTTTCCCATTATATCCTTAGGCTCTACTCATCCCCATGCCGAAAGAGCTCCAAGCCTGTATCCACATTGACCCACTGTCATAACTAAGCCTGGGAGAGCCTATTAGTTAATGTTTGCATTAAGACAGTCTGAACTAACGACTGTCCTTAAGTCAGTACATGAGGGTGGAGTTAGAGGGTTAATTTACATTGTATTTGTTTTGAAAAAAGAACCTGTCCCATCATCCCCAGGCAGGGAAAACCCCTTTGTTATTTTCCAGCAAGGGCGTATGGAAAAAAAATTTTATTCAAATAAGGGTAAACAGAAGAAAAGTATTTTTTATAAATCCCCCTCTTTATTTTCTAAGTTATGTAATTAGACCCTTTTTTAAAAAATGTGTACAAAATTGGTGTGGGCTAATTGGAGTCATAAAAAAAACACCATATTTTTAAAAATGCAATTCTTTGCTGGGAAATATGGCTGTAAATAACAACAATGAGGGTAAGAGAGGAAAAAGTATACATATACCCAGGGCAGCCATCAGAAATTTCAGGGCCCCATACAGCTGAAGAATCTGGGCCCTCCCACGTCAACTCTGCCCCATCGCCCCGCCCCCACTCAGACACAGCACCCCCAGCCTCAGATACAGCATCGTTAGCCTCAGACACAGCACCCCCAGCCTCGGACACAGCACCCCCAGCCTCGGACACAGCACCCCCCAGCTCGACACAGCACCCCCCGCTCGGACACAGCACCCAGCCTCTTACATCAGAACCCCAGCCACTTACCCGCACCCCCAGCCTCGTACACAGCACCCCCAGCTCGTACATAGCCCCAGCCTCTTACACAGTACCCCCAGCCTCGGACACAGCACCCCCAGCCTCGGACACAGCACCCCCAGCCTCGGACACAGTCACCCCCAGCCTCGGAACAGCACCCCCAGTCCTTCGGACACAGCACCCCAGCCTCGTACACAGCCCCCCAGCCTCGGACAAGCACCCCAGCCTCAGGACACAAGCACCCCAGACTCTTACACAGCACCCCAGCCTCGGACACGCACCCCCAGCTTGGACACAGACCCCAGCTGTAACACAGCACCCCCAGCCTCGTACACAGCACCCCCAGCCTCGGACACACCAACCCCAGCCTTGGACACAGCACCCCCAGCCTCGGACACAGCACCCAGCTCGGGACACAGCACCCAGCCTCGGACACAGACCCCCAGCCTGCGTACCACAGCACCCCGCCTCGTAACGAACCCCCAGCATCGGACACAGCACCCCCAGCCCTCGGACACAGCACCCACAGCTCGGACACAGCACCCCGCTCGGACACAAGCACCCCCCAGCCTCGGACCACAGCACCCAGCCTCGGACACAGCACCCCAGCCTCGGACACAGCACCCAGCCTCGGACACAGCACCCCCAGCTCGGACACAGCACCCCCAGGCCTCGGACACCGCCAACCCCAGCCCGGACTCATGGCACCCCAGCCTCGGACACTAGCACCCAGCCTCGGACACCGCAACCCCAGCCTCGGACACCGCAACCCTAGTCTCAGATACAGCACCCCCAGCTCGGGGGGGAATGGGGCAGAGAGGGGAGCTTCAGTGTGGGCGACACAGTATCTCCACATATGAGGAGGGCGGGCTGCCGCTCCAATAAAGAGTGAGTGCTTCTTTCCGGCGGTCTGGCTGTGGGCGGGGCTTTCAGTGACCTCCATCAGCAGAAGTGAGAGAAAGAGAGGAGGGGCCGACTCCGATCACAGGCTCCGAGAACTGGAAGTTAGTGAGAGTGCTTCTGCTGCTGTAGCTGTATTCATGTAAATTAGCCACAACATTCACTCTGTGATCGGGGCGCCCCCCCCCCCCCCTCCGACGGGCCATGCGGATGGTCCCAGTGCCGCAGAGCCTGTGTTCCAAGGTTGAAATAGTTTATAAAACAAGAGTGCCTGCTTAGCATCGGGCCCCCCTTGTTCACCGGGGCCTCGTATAGCTGTACCCCCTGTATCTGCCTTACGGCCAGGTCTGCATATTCCTACTTAAATGTGACATCATTCTATTATGAGGTAGCCTGCTGTTTTTATAGGGCGGCTTGGAGAGTGAACTGCATCCAAATCCTCTGGTAGTGGGGGGGGGCTTTATATTTTTCTAGAGGAAGATCTAAAGGATTGTATTTTTAAAATTTAACTTTGATGTCTTTGATTGTCATCTGTTTGGGGTGAGGTGGGCATTTCCCATATTTTAAACCTTTTTAGGTAGTTGTCTGTCCCGATAAAATTCAATGTGTTCTCTAATTTGGATAAGGATTTGGCATTCTCATCTCAGGCTTTAATTGGCATATCCGCAGGTCTATACCACTACATTTCTGTTGATGCAGGTCCTATAGCTGGTCTTTTGGCCCTATCATCATTTAGGCACCAAATGAAGCAGATGGGAATGGGTATTTTGAGTATAGCTGTGCAAACTTTAGTAGCTATATTTGGGCCCCAAAGAAGTAGCAGTCGTCCCTATCTTAAAAACCGTTCCGACTTTACATCGTCCCCTAGTTACAACGGAGTTTATGTGGCATGTGGACTTGTAGTCCATGTTACACAAGACGTAGTAGCTGTGGAACAACAAGTGCAGCATGCCACAGCAGCACATGAGGGGAAAATGAGGTGAATCTTTCTTAACAAGGGGCACAGACAGCCCAAACAAATGCAAAAACCCTTCCCTGCATATCCAAAACTGAGACAAAAGTTTTGTGCTGGGAGTTACATTTTAATAAATTTACTGCTTCGGACTTACATACAAATTCATCTCAGAACAATCATACAGTCCCTCATCCCGTCGTAACCGGGGACTGCCTGTATATTCATAGGCTACCTCTCCATTCACTGCATTATTTTATTATTACCAATTTTCAAGCCTTTTGTTAAACCTTTTTTGAGATGTGCTGCTGCCAGCGGATTGCGAAATGAGTTAATTTATTTTCAAATGATATGGAAATAAGTCCAACCTCCTACTTTGATATGTGATAAAACATGGCTCTAAGAGGTTTCAACATCATTGTATTTTGATTTTCTTAAATTTTACTCGGCTCCTAACTTTTTTTGGAATTGGAGTGAAACTACAGGCTCGGACTGGGTTAGGAGAATCCCTGGAGGTTCCTGAGCATGGCAGACCTGGAGTCTGCCTTTTTAAACTCAGTTTCATCCTTGGGGAAAGGCAAAAAAGGGAGAGAATAAGGGGGCAAAGAGCAAAAGCGGGAGTGTAAGAGGAATTTACAGTATTGTACGGGCAGGGTGGGCATGTATTCTGGTGCCCTAGGCAAAAAAGGCCAAAGCCCCCAAAGGGAAAATTCAGCCCACCCATGCCTTTTTTTCCCCGCCCCTTTTTTGACCTGGGTGAAGGGGGCGCCCGGGCAATCGCCACCTTCGCCTACCCATCTCCTGGCCCTGGTACAACGTTTGGGGGGGTAGCAAATTTCCACTGGTGGGCCCCAAAATCAATTGCACTGGTGGGCATAGGCCCCCAGCCCAACAATGGAAACAACATTTAAATGCATTAACATTAGGGGTGAATTTGGTGAAAAAATTTATTTCTACTTGTTTTTTTTTCGGTATGTTACACGATGGCTGCGGGATCGTACATCGGGGGTTTGGGGGCTCGCGCAAATACGCCGTACCCCCTGGGCCGGGGGGGGGGGGGCGCCCGCCAGCCCCATTGTTCATTATTTCGCGGGCGTATTTTGCCCAAATAATGACATGTCATTTTTACCCTCTTACTTTTCTGTATTGTTGCAGGGAGGGAGGTGTAATCCTGTTCTCTATGAGAACTATGGATTACCGAAACTTCGCGCCCAAAAACGTGCCGAAATTACCCCGATGAACATCCCCCTTAATGATTCAGGGGTTTTGGGCGACACTTTGTCTGTATGGGTCGGCTATGTGCATTGGGGGAAAATTATATTCTCGAAAGCCCCTTTCTGTGCGTCCCAGCGTATTTATTTTTTTTGTATGGGTGATGCGTTGACTTTAATGTAACATTTTCTTCATTCTTATTTAACATTTGGGGTCTGTGCTTACGAAAAATGTTTTGTATTTCCCAAATGAAAAATCAGGGCCTATGTGCCCGGGCCCCTCTTGAGTTATAGCGAAGGTTAAGTTTCCTTGGGTAAATTTGCCTGAATGCTTCCTATCGCCCCCACCGTCTGTCTTAAAAGTGACTCTTGCTATAATTGGGTTTTTTCAGTTTCCCCGTACATGCCCCCACCAGTAAGCCAAAATCGCTTGCTCTACACTGATGGGGGCAAAAAAACCCAAAAAGCAATGTAAGAGCAATATTGGGTTGAAAATTATTCCCCCTTTTTCTTCTCAAAAAATTCAGTGAATCAGAAGTAAAATGAGGGTTTGTTTCAACCTTTTGAGGGGCGTGAGCTTTCAGCTCCTTTCCATAATGCCTTTTGTGATAGCAGATCTTAGTAGTGGGT
>JAODAL010054552.1:0-24556 GCA_025379985.1 Phyllomedusa bahiana
GCCCAGAAAGGTAAACCCTCAGGACTTCAGGGGGGAGTGCTGGTAAAGGGAGGGGTTAATCACCCAGTAAGAGGTCAAAACCCCTCAGGACATTGAGTGGGAGTGCTGGGTGCAGGGGGGGTTAATCAGCCCATATAGAGGTCAGAGCCTCAGGCATTGCAGTGGAAGCGGTTGCAGGAGGGGGTTAACACCCGGGTATAGGTGTCAGAGCCCTCAGGACATTGCAGTGGAAGCACAGGGTGCAGGAGGGGGTTAATCAGCCCAGTATGGAGGTCAGAGCCCTCAGGACATTGCAGTGGAAGCTCAGGGTGCAGGAGGGGGTTAATCAGCCCAGTATGGAGGTCAGAGCCCTCAGGACATTGCAGTGGGAGTGCTGGGTGCAGGAGGGGGTTAATCAGCCCGGAATGGAGGTCAGAGCTCTCAGGCCTTGCAGTGGGAGTGCTGAGTGCAGGAGGGGGATAATCAGCCCAGTATAGAGGTCAGAACCCTCAGGACATTGCAGTGGGAGTGCTGGGTGCAGGAGGGGGTTAATCAGCCCAGTATTGAGGTCAGAGCCCTCAGGACATTGCAGTGGGAGCACCGCGGGTGTGGGAGGGGGTTAATCAGCCCAGTATGGAGGTATTACCCTTGTATAAACACCAGGCAGCAGCCATCGCTCCCCCCTTTCCAGCATGGGCCCTCATTGGCTCACAGGAACCTTCCAGCCGCTGCTCATGTAACTGAGGGAGAGTGCCGGGCGATGCGCTGTTTATTTAACCCAGGGAGTCGTCAGCAATGCATTGTGGGAGTTTATGCAGATTATGAACGGCTCTCAATGAGGCCGCCGCCCTCTCCTCTGCTTATGGTAGGATCTGCCTGACTCCTTGTACAGAGTCTGATCGTGTGTCTCCATAAAGAGTCCTCCATCTTCAGTGATGGTCGTGTGAGGTGGGAGCGGATCCTGAGAATGTTCTCTTACTCATCAGCTCAGTTCATTCTCAAATATCACTCCTGATCCCCGTTATTTTATTTTGACCCTGGAGCATCAGGTTGGGATCTATGGGTCCTTCTAAGGCTGCCCCACCGCTCACAGCCAAGGCGGGGGGGGGGGGGCACAGGACAGACCGACCCCCTTTGCTGCAGCTCAGGAAGACTCACTGCTGGCATCAGTCCAGGCGATGACCCCAACCATCGACCAATGCGCCAAATGGGTGGTGAACCTACAGAACCCAGCACAGACCATGGGCAGCCTCCCCCCTCCTCGCCTAATGCGCGGTGACTACAAGGGGGGGACCTGGATGCAGGGCAGGTAGCGGGGCCCAGGTGTGCAGCCACTCACCCCGCCCACCTGCAGCATTTTTGCATAATTTAGTTTTTTCCTCCAATAGAAGCTTGAGTTACATGCGCTGCTGTATGCTAATGAGAAGTAGGGAGGTGGGCGGAGCCTATTAAGTAAAGAAATTGGAAATTGGAATTTTGGAATTGGAATTGAAATTTTTAACTTTTTTTGGGGGGGGGGGGGGGGGTTTCTCATTTCATTTATAGCGCACAGCGAGCGTCCGGCCAGAGCAGGGGAATTTGCCCCGGCCATGGGCCGGTCACCTCTTTCCTGCGGTGCCTATGATGGAAGTCACCCAGCTTTCCTGAGAAGGGATAAGGGCAGCTGGCTGACGTCTTCTCCGTTCTGTCTCCCCAGGTTCATGATGACGACCGCTGCTCTGCTGCTCGGCCTTGTGGCCCTGTCCACAACGATGCCCTTCGAGGACCCAGAGGAGGACGGCGGCAAACACTGGGTGGTCCTGGTGGCCGGCTCCAATGGCTGGTACAACTACAGACCTCAGGTGACTCCCACTAGGCCTTGCTATGGAGGCGGCCGCATCCCCTCCCTGTACTCCTACGGCTCCGCCGGTCAATTAATGATGATGATTGTTTGGGACTTGTCTCCTCCGCTGCTGCCACATTGCACCTGAAACGTGAGGAGCCTCTCAAGTGTCTGCAATCAGCAGCAATAGTCGGTGACTAATCCACTTCTGGCAAGAAGGAGCAACACTTCAGCCAAGTGGGGAGTGACCGGCAGCCGTGGTGGCAGCGGAGGGGACAGTGACCAACCTCCAACTGACCCCAACGCAAGCCTGACCTCAGCTTAGGGTTTGGGACAGTTTTTCCACAAATTTGCACAAAATTTGGTTCACTGTGATTCGGGTAAAATTTAACTGCAACTTGAAGCCAAAACACCGAAGCACAAATTCCCCAGGGACAAGAGAACCTAAAGATTTGCTTATCAGGGTGTATAGGGTTAATATGGCCCCTACTCCTCAGGGTTTATAGGGTTAATATACCACTTACACATCAGGGTTTATAGGGTTAATACGGCCACTACTCATCAGGGTTTATAGGGTTAATGCGGCCCCTACTCATCAGGGTTTATAGGGTTAATATGCCGCTTGCACATCAGGGTTTATAGGGTTAATATGGCCCCTACTCATCAGGGTTTATAGGGTTAATATGGCCATACTTGTCAGGGTTTATAGAGTTAATATGCCGCTTACACATCAGGGTTTATAGGGTTAATATGCCTCCTATTTATAGGGTTTATATGGCCCATACTTGTCAGGGTTTATAGGGTTAATATACCGCTTACACATCAGGGTTTATAGGGTTAATATACCGCTTACACATCAGGGTTTATAGGGATAATATACCGCTTACACATCAGGGTTTATAGGGTTAATATGCGCTTAAACATCAGGGTTTATAGGGTTAATACGGACCCTACTCATCAGGGTTTATTGGGTTATTATGCCACTCACACATCAGGGTTTATAGGGTTAATACTTCCCCTACTAATCAGGGTTTATAGGGTTAATATGGCCCCTACTTATCAGGGTTTCTAGGGTTATTATGCTGCTTACACATCAGGGTTTATAGGGTTAATACGGCCCCTACTCATCAGCGTTTATAGGGTTAATATGCTTTATAGCTGAGGGTTTGTTACAGTTGCATTTTCCTTTGACTCTTCTCCACCCTGACCTGATTCTTCTACAGCTGAGGGTTTGTTACAGTTGTATCCGGTCTCTGACTGTTCCCTCTCCTCCAGGCTGACCTGTGCCACGCTTACCAGATAGTGAAGAAGAACGGGATCCCGGATGAGCAGATCGTGGTGATGATGTACGACGACATCACCAATAACGAGGAGTAAGTGGGAATTGTCGCCGCCGCCAGTGCATACAGGGTAACGGCGGGCATGGTCTGCAGCTCCACGGGGGCAGCTCTGGGATCCCAGTCACCTCCCAACATAGTAAGCTGTGGGGTGAATGGGGCACACGCCCGCCTCACTTATCCGGGGGACACCAGCTTCCTCCTTGCCTGTTCTCTCCTGTGATGCCCATGTGGCCCCTTCCCTCCACCCATCCTGATCCAGAGGTAATAGCTGGGCCTGATGCCCCCGGGGTCCCTCTAGTATTGGGCCAGCGGGCACTCCGTGCCCCCAGCAGTGTTTAGCTCCATATTGGATGGTTGTGTTGTCCTGGGGTCCTCCGCTCCTGTGCGAGCAGATCGGGGAGGGGTCCCACCTGCCGCATCTATAATCCGTTATGTTCTTGCAGAAACCCAACCAAAGGCGTCATCATCAACCGACCCAACGGGACGGACGTGTACGCCGGGGTGCTGAAGGACTACACCGGGGAGGTAGGTGGTATCCATTATATATGTATTATTACCTACTATTGTAATGCAGAGCAGCGCTCCCCTCACAGCAGCAGTAAAGTGAGAGCAGTCAGTCTAGTCCACCTGTATCTGGCTTTTATCCAAGAACATAGAGCGATTGTCCTGTCCCTTTCCTAACTATTGTAATGAGTCCCCTGCAAGGGAGCGCTCCCCTCAAAGCAGCAGTTTAAAATGAGAGTAGTCAGTCTAGTCCACCTGGGTCTAGTTGTATCCAAAGAGCGATTGTCCTGTCATTACCTACTATGGTAATGAGTCCCCCCTGCAAGCAAGCTCCCTCCGAAGCTGTAAAGTGAGAGCATTTATTTAGTCCAACTGTATCTGACTGTATCCAGAGAACAATAAGCGATTGTCCTGTCATTACCTACTATGGTAATGAGTCCGCCTGCAGAGCAGAGCTCCCCTCGCAGCAGCTGTAAAGTGAGAGCAGTCAGTCTAGTCCACCTGTATCTGACTGCATCCAGAGAACAATAGAGCAATTGTCCTGTCATTACCTACTATTGTAATGAGACCCCCTGCAGAGCAGCGCTCCCTTCACAGCAGCAGTAAAGTGAGACCAGTCTGCCCAGCTTTTCAAGAGTTTTCTCTCTTTATTATCGGGGCAGAGAAGGACAAGAACTTATATTTCTTTTTTAATTGCATAGGACTGCTGAAATAATAAAAAAAAAATACTGCAAAAATAATAAGGAAAAAATGCTGAAATAATAAGGATACTGCAAAAATAAGAAAAAATTTGAGGGGGAAAAATACTATTCAAATAATAGACAAAAATACATCTGAAATAATAAGAAAAAATACTGCAAAAATAATAAGAAAAATGGAAAATTACTAGTCAAATAACACAAAAATACATCTGAAATAATAAGAAAAAATACTGCAAAAATAATAAGAAAATAATGCTGGTAAAATAAGAAAAATACTGCCAAAATACTAACAAAAAATGCTAAAATAATAAGAAAAAATGTAAAATTACTACTTAAATAATGGACAAAAATATAGATGAAAAAAAATACTGCAAAAATAAGAAAAATACTGCAAAAATACTAAGAAAGAAATGGAATACTACTACTCAAATAATAGCCAAAAATACAGCTGAAATAATAAAAAAAATACTGCAAAAATAAGAAAAAAATACTGCCGAAATACTAAGGAAAAAAATGCTGAAATAATAATAAAATAAAAAATACCATTACAAGACCGATACCAATTACCGCCCTCGTGCCACTATAGCTACATACAAATTAAACACTTTATGCAACAACTTTTTCACTCAGATAAATCCTCTAAACCTACTAGATACGAATACCTCTGTAGACTAAATGCATCGACAAAGGGACTGATATCAGATATCTATAAATTGCTGTTAAGCCCTGACCAGCAAACACCGATAGAACATAAATACATGACCTCTTGGGAAAACTTCATAGGGAAACCAATATCTCCAGATCAATGGCAACTTATCTGGAGTTATGCCAACAAAACGTCAAGATGTACGGTATATAAGGAAAACATCTATAAAATCATGACAATGTGGTACCATACGCCTGCACTGTTACACAAAATGAAACCATCCATACCAGATGAGTGTTGGAGGTGTGGTTCATCAAGGGCACATGTCTATCACATTTTCTGGACGTGCCCTATCATACGACCCTTCTGGAGGCAGGCAAGACACCTGATCAGAGATGTCACTGGGATATTTATCCCTAATGACCCGTTGTCATGCTTATTTAATGTTTTTCATAAGTCAATAGAAAGGCGTACGAGGGAACTAATGATTCATCTTTTAACTGCAGCAAGATGCTTAATTTCAAGTGGCTGTAAAAAATAACAACATCCTAATGTTACGTAGATGGTGAATAGAATTAAACATATTAGGCATATGGAGTGCCTCTCGGCTACACTAGACAACTCCCTGGATAGGTTTGAATCCATATGGAAGCTGTGGGATTCCCATAGTATTGGTGCGGACCTTTGACAACAGGGGGAAAAAAAAAAAAAAAAAAAGCTATCACTAATAGCTGGGTAATAATAAAATTAATAACATTAAGAGATGACTAAAATACTCGACAAGAATCCCCCTCCCTTTTGTGTCTTGTATTTTGTGATTTATTTTGTGTGAAATCATTGCACACTTATATAATATTGATTCTTTACGCATTGTGAAGATTTTTGCGCATTAATGTAGTACTGGTTCTGTACGCGGTGTGAAGATATTTGCGCATTTATGTAATACTGGTTCTTTACGCGTTGTGAAGACATTTTGTATTTGATATGTTCAATGCATGATTTAGTAATGTATGTTATACTTTAAGAAAACAATTCAATAAAAACACAGTTAAAGAAAAAATAAATAAAAAATACCACAAAAATAATAATAAAATAACTCCTGAGATAATAAGAAGACACTGCTGAACCTGCCGCCATCTTTTTTCAGGAATATTGAGTGCAGTAAGACCCCCCTCCCTGTCGGACAGGTCCTGATACTTTCTTCTCCCTTCTCTAGGATGTGACTCCTGCCAACTTCCTGGCCGTCCTGAAAGGCGACTCCGAGGCCGTGAAGGGGAAAGGGTCCGGGAAGGTCCTGCAAAGGTTTGCTGATTTGTACATTGGCGGCTATAGACGGGGTTCGGACGCCCCGAGACCTCATCCCCCAGGGGTCACTTCTGCCCCAGGCATTGGGTGTATTATGATAGATACAGAGCGTTGCATGAAAGCTCTGCCCTGACGTCTGGAGGGGCCGAGCAGGACCCCATTACCCTCCAGAGATCCGGCAGCTCTGACCTTCATCTCCTTGTGTTTGCAGCGGCCCCGACGACCACGTGTTTGTCTACTTCACCGACCACGGAGCACCCGGCCTGCTGGCCTTCCCCAGCGATGATGTAAGCGCCCGGCTGCTCGCGGGTGGGGGTTACGTATATAGGAGCGTTGTACTGTGTTCTCTGAGCCCAGATGTAGAGAAGCGAGAAATGAAACCAGGAACCACTCATTTCTGAGCTTCTTAACCCTTTATGACTGATTAAAGCAGCAAATCCAAAACATAAGCTTAAAGGGGGCTCTCACCATAGACTAACGACTCGTAGAACAGAATGGAGATCAGGTCAGGCTTGTGCACGACTCTCATAGAACAGAATGGAGATACGGTCAGGCTTGTGCACGACTCTCATAAAACAGAATGGAGATACGGTCCGGCTCGTGCACGACTCTCATAGAACAGAATGGAGATCCGGTCTGGTTTGTGCTGACTCTCATAGAACAGAATGGAGATCTGGTCAGGATTGCGCGCGACTCCCATAGAACAGAATGGAGATCCGGTCAGGCTCGTGCGCGACTCACATAGAACAGAATGGAGATCCGGTCAGGCTCGTGCGCGACTCTCACAGAACAGAATGGAGATCCGGTCAGGCTTGTGCATGACTCTCATAGAACAGAATGGAGATCTGGTCAGGATTGCGCGCGACTCTCATAGAACAGAATGGAGATCCGGTCAGGCTTGTGCACGACTCTCATAGAACAGAATGGAGATCTGGTCAGGATTGCGCGCGACTCCCATAGAACAGAATGGAGATACGGTCAGGCTCGTGCACGACTCTCCTCGAACAGAATGGAGATCCGGTCAGGATTGCGCGCGACTCTCATAGAACAGAATGGAGATCCGGTCTGGCTCGTGCACGACTCTCATAGAACAGAATGGAGATCCGGTCAGGCTCGTGCACGACTCTCATAGAACAGAATGGAGATCCGGTCAGGCTAGTGCAGACTCTCATAGAACAGAATGGAGAGCCGGTCAGGCTTGTGCGTGACTCTCATAGAACAGAATGGAGATCCGGTCAGGCTTGTGCACAACTCTCATAGAACAGAATGGAGATCCGGTCAGGCTTATGCACGACTCTCATAGAACAGAATGGAGATCCGGTCAGGCTCGTGCAGACTCTCATAGAACAGAATGGAGATCCGGTCAGGCTCGTGCAGACTCTCATAGAACAGAATGGAGATCCGGTCAGGCTCGTGCACGACTCTCATAGAACAGAATGGACATCCGGTCAGGATTGCGCGCGACTCTCATAGAACAGAATGGAGATCCGGTCAGGCTCGTGCACGACTCTCATAGAACAGAATGGAGATCCGGTCAGGATTGCGCGCGACTCTCATAGAACAGAATGGAGATCCGGTCCGGTTAGTGCTGACTCTCATGAAACAGAATGGAGATCAGGTCAGGCTTGTGCACGACTCTCATAGAACAGAATGGAGAGTTGTGTACAAGCATGATCAGATCCCCATTCTGACCCAGCACTTTTAGGGGCCAGTTCCCGAGATAGCAGGGGCCCAGAGGTGGAGGCACCTATCAGACTCTGGTGGCAGATTTTATCTTTAAACTATCAAAGTCTATGGTGGGAGCCCCCTTTATAAGAAGAGAATCTATCCCTATGACAACACTGCCTGAACTGGTGATCTAGCAATAGAAGTGTTGTCTCAGGAGCTGTGAGCCTAATGTAACGGAGCGTATATGAGGTGAAGGCCGGATCCCTGCTGCTCGCTTTGCCCTTGTGAAAACGCCGAGCGTCACAATGCAGAGAGTGTTCTCATAGGTAAGCAGGAGGCCTGGGGTGGGAACTGCACCTATCCCACACTGATGGTATATATTATCACTCTAAGAACAGGCCTTAGGGACTGGGGCCTGACGACTTTGGCCACAGGATACATTGCGCTGCCCGAGTCGCAGAGCATCGCAGCTCTGACGGGGAATGTGTTTGCGTTGTGACCTGACAGTAACAGAAATCAATGCAGTTTCGGGTTACGGTGACCCCTGTGTCACATTCACTCCCATTAGGTTACGGGTCACACCCCAGAGTCACCCAGTAACCCTGGCCTAGGACTGGGGAGCGGCGGCCATCTTGGTTCTCGCCTCTACTGGAGAGGTTGTGGGGTAGCTGGGCACAGAGGTTCTGTACAATATTCGGCTCCGTCCTCTCGTAGGCGGAGGAGAGGTCGTGACTGTCGTATCTGCCGCTAACCCCTGTCTCCTGTCACAGCTCCACGTCCAGGACCTCAACGCGACCATCCAGTACATGTACGAGCACAAGAAGTACAAAAAGGTAACCGCGTCCCGCACCGGCCTCTCCTCTGTGTCTTCAGAGGGTTTGTTACTATGTATCTGCGCAGGTGATCCTCCAGGACATCGAGCTATTGGCGCTCACCTGCACTAATACATTGCAACGAACCCTCAGCTGTGAGCAGGACCAGGGTTTGATCTCTGATTGTCATCCTTGGCTATTCGCGTTTCCTAGAGAACTTGTCAGGCCTTAGTTCCGTCCGTCCGTCCGGTTGTCTCACTGAGGTGACGCTGTCTTCTTCTTCTTCCGCAGATGGTTCTGTACATTGAAGCCTGTGAGTCTGGGTCCATGATGAACCACCTGCCGGATAACATCAATGGTAGGTGCAGGGGTGACGGCGGCTCTGCTCAGCACCCTCATGTGTAGTCTGGCACTTGGTGGTCTACAGTCGGTTTTCATTTTTTTTTTTTTTTTAACAACTTTTTTATTGAGGAATAAATATGTGACAAATATGGATTACCATACATTTCACAAGGCACATTCATGTAAGCACACATAATTCACTATCAAAGGCGAGCAGTACTTGTAACCCAACGAATCTTGCTTGCGAGTATAAAATTAGCTCCTTTGCAGGTAGAAAAATTATTTCCTCTAATTTCTATAAAAGAAAACCTACAAACACTACGATTCCATTTGATTCGGAAGACAGTGTCCCTGTTACTCGTAGAGGATTCTTATCTTCAGTTTCGGACACATCCATTGTGTTTTATTCGATAAATGTAAGCTCTTTATTCCAAATGCGAACAAAAATATAGAACCAAAACTCGCGTAATATATACATAAAGTTATTCCACTGATGAAACAACAAATTTCCTTCTATTGATCTTCCAAATCCCAGCTAGGGCCTCTCTACTAAATTAACCTATTCTTTAGGAAACATATAATTAGCCTCACATTACCCTTAGTGAGCAAATATCTTGTCTCCATGTCTGTCTCCCTATCCGATGACCTCCACGCTGTCCCTGCAACCCCCTAACGTCATTTGTTCATCACTCAGCTATTATCCCCAACGCACCAGTCTTCCCAGGAATCCCTCCATTTTCTTCAGAAGGCGTAGTATGAGGTAAGCTAAAATGGATCATTAGGTCGCAGAACCTCTATATCTTAGAGAACTCTTAAATCAAAATTGTTTCCATGTCATAAAAAAATTTGTGGTTTGGTTAATCCTCTTTATTACCTCTGTCTCAACTTCTATCGCATTGTCAAGAAGGTCTTTAGTTTCTTCTATTCACTCTTTAGAGTAGAGTTCCTATCTTCTAACCAATGTCTAGAATAAATTTTTCGTTGCCAAATGGGAGATGTATTCCTTTGTGTTAACTGTTGACTTGTGACACCTTATCTTCCGAACCCTCACTTGATATAGTGAAATATCGTGCTTAACCGAAGCATCAGTTACCCCTAAAAAGCCCATACCCATTCTATAAACAGGCAAACACGTCCAATATTTCTATCAGCTATTGGCGCAAGCCACATACCGCGTGAAGCAGTCCCCGCCACGTCTTCATACGCATTTTGCCTGGCACTCTCGTAGATAGTGGGCAGGTGCGTCTCCAATAGGGGATGTCAAGGCCATATGTGCGCCTTATGGCCATCCCTTAATACCAGTCCCTGCAGTTTTTCATTGCGACTTTATTAGTTCTCACCTTTTGCCAGACCAATTTTATCTGCTGTCTGACCTCGGGTCCTCCCAGATCAAAATCCCATAGACATGAAGCATGATCGCTCGCCGAGTGTAGAGCCCTTTCCCCTTAGGTGGCAAATAGACGTAGACAATTAGAGTATATGACACCAGGTTGGCCGAATTAGAGGTCCAAAATCCCCTTATGCTTCTACTATCGCCATGTTCCTCACCTGACTTTTGCAAAAGTGGGTACACTGTGTGGATTTAAAGATTTGCTATGTGGCTAAATCTTATATTTGGCGCTCACACAATCTTCCCCAGCTAAAGAACCTATTCTCCGTGGTAATGTATTAGGTCCGATATATGTCTGCGATAAATGTCTCCTCCATTCCTGGTAGAATTCTTGTTTTCTCTTCCTTCGGGATAAATTGGGGAAGGTCCCATAATGCGGGCATATTTTTGGCGACTATTTCATGGGGGAGTCCATAAATTTTTCTTATGGACTTCCACGCATGCCACTGTGATCTCTCAACGGTCACACTATGTTTTGCTTCACTAGTAAGTATTTGTAAGGGAGGGGTTAAACAAAAAAAAAAAAAAAAAAAAAAATGCAACAATGCACTGAGTGAAAAAACGCCTGCCTAGTTGCTGTTCCTAATGTTAGGTTCGAAAAGTAGCGCAAGTTTCCATGTAGCCAATCTCTGCTGTCTCATTAGAAGCCCGCTAATTATAAGGGCGGTATGTCCGGCAATTGTACACCTCCCCCCTTTTTTGATAGTGTCAAAATTTTATAGCAATCATGACAGGTCATCATTAATTTTCCATGAGAAAACAGCGTAAATGCAGCTTGTAATTTCTTTCACATCTTTTTTGTATGCACGTAATAGTAATTGGGATATTCCTGGAGTGGATATAGTAATGCGAGAGAAGCTCACCATTCTTTCATAAGATGGGCCCTGCCGAACAGTGACAAAGGCATTGATTTCCATTCTTCCTAGACTCTCACCCTATTTTTTTCCTATCAGTGGGGTGTAATTTAACTGATATAAGGACGATGTTGTCCTTTTTCAATTTTATACCTAGTATGTCGATATTGTCTCTGGATATAGTCCACCTTTTACCTACATATATGAGAGGGCAGGACGTTACCTAGAAACAACCAATTGACTCTTGGAGAAAAGTTATCTATAATCCCATGTAGTCTCCCAGAATTCCCATCTCCTTAATAATCGTCTCCACGATTGTTGCGTAGGGAGTGTACAAAGCAGTATAGCGTCATCGTGAACGCACATAATTCTGAACCTCCGTCCTACCAAAATGCCCTCATACGTATTAGATGTCAGTAAATGGCGATGATATCGGACTCAATGCTATATTAAAGAGCAGAAGTGTCGACAGGGGCATAGCCCAGCCTTGGTCCCCCTTCTTAACAGATATTTATAGTTCTATGAATCCCCCGTGTATTAAACTCTGGCTTGGGGTTCCTATTATACTATGCGCAGGAAGTCCTAAATTCCCCCATCTAAATACCCCTGTCTATCCATGAACCCGCATTTAAACCATGGCCATTGACATTGTCAAATGCTTTTCCGCATCAAGGCAAAAAGTGCCGGTGTATCTTTTCCCATTTTGCGCTTCTGCGGTAAAGGTCAATCTTGGACAGCCATATCCTGTGACACCTAATATTTAATTACCCCCTTACCTCCCCTGACAAACCCATTACTGGATAAGGCGGGCCCCCGTGATGCACATTGGGAAGAAGCCGTGCCAATCGATTGCCATAATTTTTGAGAAGATCTTTGAGCATCTTAGGTTGACATAAGAGATTGGCCTGTCTATGGAATCCGTCGTCAACCGGGTCCTATTCCCTGTTTGGGGGAGCACCTAAAATGTAGGCCGTGTTAGCCGAGGCTATCATTGTTTTTGCTGACATGATGTTTTCAAATACTTATTTTCAAATCTACACTATGTCCTGTGCTAGCATATTCATAAAAATTCTGAACTCAGCCAATCTGGCCCGTGCTTATATTCGGGAGGTTTGACAGTGTTTGTTATCTCCTCAGTTGGTTATAGGGGCATTCAACAGGGGTAATGATCCTCTTCTGATAGTGTTTGGTAGTGTGATCTGTCTAGAAAAGGTTTAAACTCTCCTTTCCTGGGTATCTGCTTCTATAAAAGGCTATCATAGTATTCCCTTGAATATGCTATTTATTTCATTCGAGGGTAGTATGGGTACATTTGTCGAATTTCTTCATTGATGGACGGTGTGTGGCCATTTCTTCCCTTGGCTATATTGGCTAATAATTTGCCTGACTTATTGCCAAATTTGAAAGTAATCAGCCTGTTGACAGATACTGGTAGATTTTTTCTACCTTTCTCCTGCCAGATCCTCATACTCAATATTTCGCTTGCTCATTACCTGTTTATCTATACCCACTGACAAAGAGTAGTGAAATTTAGTATACAGAGCCTCCTCAATTTGTATCTGCCTCTAAGTACTGTATGTGCGTTCCTTTTTCTGTTTCCTGAGGTGTACGCCAGTATCCGTCCCCGTATTACCGCTTTTGCAGTGTCCCAAAACAAGAATGGGGCGCAGTTGTGTTCTTTGTTATCCCCTGAATACCCATCCACCACCATTAGTAATTTTGAGCGAAAGTCCTCATTCTTGCCAGAAAGGTTTGGGAACCGCAAAAAGATATCTGTCCCCTTGGGTGTGAATTGGTTATATAGAAGGGAAACTGGGTGATGGTCCTGAAATTTACCATGTCCCAAATTTTAACCTCTGTACAGCTTTTCGTCCAAGTGATAATCATTTGGAGAATGTAGTCCAGCCTTGACCATGAATTTGGGCGTAGAGAAAGCAAGGTGTATTCCCTTCCCTCCGGGAAACTTTGTCTCCATGCACCTGAGGCCAGTAGACTCTGTTTCAATTGTTGTAGTAGGATGGGTATGGACTTACTCTGCCCCTAAGTTTTTGATTTGCCATATTCCTGTTTCCCCTACTCATAACACAATTGAATTCTCCTTTCCACTACAATCTGATCCTTCAGTATCTAGTAATATACGCAGAATTCCAGCTCCCCTAAAAAATTCCACATCAGATTTTAGGAAAGCATAAACATTGTAGAGGCTCAGACGCCCTGCTGGAGTATCCAGAATCACATGTAAAATCCTACCTTCTCTAATAGTCTCAGACCTTACTAATGCACATTGTGCCTGCCTATTTATCAGTAACAAGACTCCTGCCTTGCTTCCTACTGCTGGCGAAACCTACCACTTCCTCCCACCCACATCCTTATCATATCTTTGTATATCTTCTAGTTTCAGGGCGCTCTTGTAGCATTATATCGTCCCCCTTAAGTTTTTTCAAGTGACGGAGATCATCCTCCTTTTTGTGGGGGGGATCTCTATAGCCCCTTCACATTCCATGTCAATAATCCTAGTCCATCGGAAAGAGTAAAGATTCCTTCTTAGCACCCTTTGATTTCACTCTCTGTTGGCCTCCTGCTGAGATTTTACCTTCCTTCTCCTGCTGTGGTACCTTAGACCTATCATCTTCAATTGGCGAATAGAGTGTTCGTGGAAAAACCTAGAACTAATTTTAACTTTTAAAACATTTTCTGTAACCAAGCCCTATATGGCTTCAACATCCTTTATGCTGACTTCCACTTTTTCGTACACATGCATTCATCTGTCCCCCCCCCCTCACAGCTAGCCAGGAGTCTCGTATCCAGCTCCACTACCCCCTCCTCCCCGCCCTCCCTCTTTAAAGTCCTGTACATAAGTTTGATCTTTCTCCATCCCAGAACCCCCTTTAAGTCACAATAATCTACAAAACAGCCTCCACTATTCAAATTTCCACAACAATTTGACCTTTTGGCCCCCCTATGAACAAGACATTATAACTCGCATAAGTTATCCCAAATGTCACTCATCGTTTTCTTTGCAAGCACGGGAGGGTAGTCCTTGCATTTCCGCCTGTTTTTTGTCTCGATGGTGATTGCGCTGAGAAAAAATCCTGATGATGGAGATCTGGTGTTCTCGACCCTTTCTTAGGTCTCTCTGACCCTCCAGGCGTTCTTTCGTCCTGTCGCATCCTTGTTCTGTTTCCATCTCAAGTAAGAAGTGCGTTAGCTGCCTCCGATGGTAATGCGAAAGACCACCAGTCCTGCCATTCTGTATAAAGAAACGTAGGAGTGCGGAGAATTGCAGTGAACAACCGGATTGTTTTTGCACAAGATCACTGCATACTAGAGAAAAGGCCCTCCTTTTTTTTGGTCACCTCCGCTGAGTAATCAGCAAACATTAAAATGTTATGTCCTTTTATTGCCACTTTTCCTCTATTTTTTCTGAAGGCTTGTAAAATAATTGATTTTTCAGCAAGTCACTACTAAGTAGCGCACTATGATCGGTCTCTAGGTCTTCAGCCTCCTACCCTATTGCGGCTCTCGTATCGCCCAGGCGTGCAGCTCGTATCAACTTTACATCGGCAGCCAAGTCCTAAAAGCCTTTCGGGGATTGTCATGTGAACAGAGTTTTGGTATGCTGGGACTGTGAGATGGAATTCCGGCAGCCCAATTATGCGAACACTTGATTGCGCCTTGAACGGTTTTCTTATCAAGGTCGTCAACCTTGTCTCCTGTAAGGGAATTTGATGCGTCTCAGGGCCTTATAAATATTCTTTTCATCCTACAAATAATCTTCCTCCACATTACACGGTTTCTCAGCTCCAGTTCTGTGTTTTATCCTGGCATGCGTGGCGGCACTATACCCTTCCTGTATCTTTCTCATCATCTTTGTTACTAGAGTAGTCAAAAGCCTTTGATTTCTGGTTGCTATTAACTTGGCTACATTTAAGCGCAAAGTTTTGCAATTGGTGGCCAGGCTTGCTGCCCCGTTCCCCTGGCACACACATGTCACTGTCCCCTGATGAGGATAACTATGCGGTTGCGACGCGCTGACTGTTTACTCCTCGTTGCACGGGGTGGATCGGGGCCGCTCATCTTGGAGACACACGCGGCCTGTACTGCAACACGGGCTGAGGTAGATGGAAGCGTGGGTCCCCCGCACTGTCTCGGGTGGCGAGACAGCGGTGATCCACTATGGAGCTGCCGGTAGTCGTGCCTGACTTGTAGCCGCTGCATGGCTCCGTGGGAGCCGAGTCGGAATCCCTTGATCTCGAGGGTCAGCGCCGAGCTCCTTCTCCTGCTGCTTACATTTACGCGCCGAACCGAATCTCGAAGCAACAGCGGTTTTTCATTAGGTGCCTAGTGGCGATGGAGTCCTGGGTGCGGGGGGTGGTATCAGCCCTGGCATACTCCTTGTTCCGGGGGGTTTCCATGGAGTCCTGGTGCGGTGGTGGTATCAGCCCTGGCATACTCCTTTTCCTGAGGGTTTCCATGGAGTCCTGGGTGCGGGTGGTGGTATCAGCCCTAGCATACTCCTTGTCCTGAGGGTTTCCATGGAGTCCTGGGGTGCGGTGGGGGTATCAACCCTGGCTTTTTTTTCTTTCCTTGTTCCGGGGGGGTTTTCCAGGGTCCTGGGGGGGTGTTATCAGCCCGGCAAATCCTTGTCTGAGGGTTTCCATGGAGTCTGGGTGCCGGCGGGGGTATCATACTCCTTATCCTGGGGGTTTCCATGGAGTCCTGGGTGCGGGTGGTGGTATCAGCCCTAGCATACTCCTTGTCCTGAGGGTTTCCATGGAGTCCTGGGTGCGGGTGGTGGTATCAACCCTGGCATACTCCTTGTTCCGGGGGGTTTCCATGGAGTCCTGGGTGCGGGCGGTGGTATCAGCCCTGGCATACTCCTTGTCCTGAGGGTTTTCCATGGAGTCCTGGGTGCCGGCGGGGGTATCATACTCCTTATCCTGGGGGTTTCCATGGAGTCCTGGGTGCGGGCGGTGGTATCAGCCCTGGCATACTCCTTGTCCTGAGGGTTTCCATGGAGTCCTGGGTGCGGGCGGTGGTATCAGCCCTGGCAAACTCATTGTCCTGGCGGTTTCCATAGAGTTCTGGGTGCGGGCAGTGGTACCTGCCATTCTCCTTGCTCTGGGGGTGTTGCAGTATATTACAGCTGGATCCAGTGGGTATCCGCTGCAGTAGTCCCGTCCTGTCCTGGGGGGCTCTGTGCGTGTATGTAGTTGTCCTCTTCCGCTCCTGTAGTCTGGCGCGCCGTGCGTCATGCTCTTCATCACTCCCCCCATCATCATCATCGTCCTCTCCCTCTCAGCGCAGCTGTTTGCAGCTCGTGACCTCGTCATCGCCGCCCGTACACTGCAGATTGCAGAAGTGAGAGCGGTGCAGGATGCTGGGGGCGCGTGATCGGCCGCAGGCACAAACATAACAAAATGGGGGAAAGTTACTGCAGTGAAGGGAATTATTCCAGAAAGCAGATAATGCATGAAGTCTGATCATCCGGCCGTCTCCGGAGTACCTGGACCTGGCAGTAACACGCGGTTTGTCTCCACAGTCTACGCCACCACAGCGGCCAATCCTCACGAGTCGTCCTACGCCTGCTACTATGACGCCGAGAGAGACACCTACCTGGGAGACCTGTACAGCGTCAGCTGGATGGAGGACTCCGACACGGTAAGTGAGGCGAGCTCCCCGGACGGGGCATCGGGGTGACCTCTGCCCGGCAGCGCCACTGTCCCAGAGGTCAACCCAAACCCACCGGACGGGGCATCAGGGTGTGACCTCTGCCCGGCAGCGCCACTGTCCCAGAGGTCAGCCCAAACCCACCGGAGAGGGCATCAGGGTGTGACCTCTGCCCGGCAGCGCCACTGTCCTAGAGGTCAGCCCAAACCCACCGGAGGGGGGTTAAGGGTGTGCCCTCTGCCCGTGACGGCCCCTTTCCCATAGGTCAGACTAAACCCCCCCGGACGGGGCATCAGGGTGTGACCTCTGCCCGGCAGCGCCACTGTCCCAGAGGTCAGCCCAAACCCACCGGACGGGGCATATGGGTGTGACCTCTGCCCGGCACCGCCACTGTCCCAGAGACAGCCTAAACCCACCGAAGAGGGCATCAGGGTGTGACCTCTGCCCCAGCCGCCAAATGTCCCAGAGGTCAGCCCAAACCAACCGGACAGGGCATCATGGGTGTGACCTCTTCCCGGCGCGCACTGTCCCAGAGGTCAGCCCAAACCCCACCGGAGGGGCATATGGGTGTGACCTCTGCCCGGCACCGCCACTGTCCCAGAGACAGCCTAAACCCACCGGATGGGGCATCAGGGTGTGACCTCTGCCCGGCAGCGCCACTGTCCCAGAGGTCAGCCCAAACCTACCGGACAGGGCATCAGGGTGTGACCTCTGCCCGGCAGCGCCACTGTCCCAGAGGTCAGCCCAAACCCACCGGATGGGGCATCAGGGTGTGACCTCTGCCCGTCACTAGGAGGGGGCTGAGTCCTCACTTACTCCTCCTGGCAGGGGTCAGCCCAATCCCACAGTGTGTGACCTCTGCCCGTCACTGGGAGCGGGATGAGTCCTCCATGACCCCTCCTGGCAGGGGTCAGCCCTATCAATGTTTGACCTCTGCCCGTCACTAGGAGGGGGCTGAGTCCTTCCTCACTCCTCCTGGCAGGGGTCAGCCCAAACCCACAGTGTATGACCTCTGCCCAGCCCTGGGAGGGGGCTGAGTCCTCCCTTACCCCTCCTGGCAGGGAGCAATGGACCCACATTGAGGTTTATGGGGCTAAACCTGAAACTGATATCCTCCCTTTTTATTTCCAGGAGGATTTGACCAAGGAGACTTTGCACAAACAGTTCCTCTTGGTGAAGCAGCACACGAACACCAGCCACGTCATGCAGTACGGAAACCGGGTGAGCTCCGCACATCGCTGTCACAACCGCTCCAACGCCATATCACCGCGATATCTGCTCCTGGGAAAGTTGGGTGACAGCCAAGATGGCCGCCAGTCGGTCTCCACAACGACCGTCCCGCTGGATGTTGTAGTGATGACTACCATCGCTGTCACCCAGCTTTCCCAGGAGCGGATGTCCCCGGGCTCTGACCTCTGCTCTTCCGTCCGCAGACCCTCTCCCACATGAAGGTGAAGCAGTTTCAGGGCAGAGGGAAAGGTGCGGCCCCTCGGCTCAGCCTGCAGCCAGTGAGGCGAATGGACGTGACCCCGAGCCCGGACGTCCCCATGGCCATCCTGAAGCGCAAACTAATGGCCACCAACCAGATCCCCGCGGCCCGGGACATCATGGCCAGAATCCGGTCACTCCAGGAGGTGAGGGGTCCATGATACTGGGTGGGAGCGCAGCCCAGGGTGGACGGGTGGTGGGGTCCTTATGTATGAAAACTGTGTGGCAGGGAGAGTGTCCACATTGCCCATAGCAACCAACCAGGGCCCATAGCCACCAATCAGAACCCATAGCAACCAACCAGACCTCATAACAACCAATCAGAGCTCATAGCAACCAATCAAAACCCATAGCAACCAATAAGAGCTCATAGCAATAAATCAGCACCCATAGCAACCAACCAGGGCCCATAGAAACCAACCAGAGCTCATAACAGCCAATCAGAGCTCATAGCAACCAATCAGACCCACAGTAACGAATCAGAGCCCATAGCAACCAACCAGAGCTCATAGCAACCCACCAGAACCCATAGCAACCAATCAGGACTCAAAGCAACCAACACGGGCCCATAGCAACCAACCAGGGCCCATAGCAACCAATCAGAGCCCATTTAACCATTAAGAGCCCATAGCAACTGATCAGAGCTCATAGCCGCCAATCAGAGCTCATAGCCACCAACCAGAGCTAATTTTTCATTTTCCCAGAGCACAATTTAAAATGAAAGCCGAGTTCGAGATTGGTTGAGGCTCAAAATCTTTACGGGTTGTATCAGGTTAGACTTTGGCGCCATTATACCAGGATCCGACCCCGGGGCCCAGCAGCGGTGAGGGCTCGGGGCAGCCTCCGCGACGCGGTCTCCCTTCAGCCTCCACATGATCCCTTCTTCCAGGCTGCGAGTTTTCAGCTCAGTTTCTGAATTACCGGGCGGCGGACTACTGGAATGGGGCAGCACTTGCTTCTGATCTCTCAGTGCGGGTCAGCGGGTGCTGCAGGGGGGTCTCTTCCTGGCAGTGGATTCTGCCGCAGTCATCATTTGTGAGACTTCCTCATTTTCCGGAATCAGTGGTGACAGGAAAGAATGAGGCAGAAGCAGCGCTGAGCGGGCACAATCTCATTCACACTGGGCAGGCACATGATCAGTGGCGCCGAGCGGGCAAAAATCTCATCCACACTGAGCGGGCACATGATCAGCGGCGCTGAGCGGGCACAATCTCATCCACACTGAGCAGGCACATGATCAGCGGCTCTGAGCGGGCAAAAATCTCATCCACACTGATCGGGCACATGATCATCGACGCGGAGGGGGTACAATCTCATCCATGCAGAGCGGACACATGATCAGCGGCGCTGAGGGGGCACAATCTCATCCATGCAGAGCGGGCACATGATCAGCGGCGCTGAGGGGGCACAAACACATCCATGCAGAGCGGGCACTTTGGTCAAGTCGGCCTGAGGGGGCACAATCTCATCCAGGCCGAGCAGGCACATAATCAGCGGCGCTGAGGGGGCACAATCTCATCCATGCAGAGCGGGCACATGATCGGCGGCGCTGAGGGGGCACAATCTCATCCATGCAGAGCGGGCACAATCTCATCCAGGCCGAGCGGGCACATGATCAACGGCGCTGAGGGGGCACAATCTCATCCATGTGGAGCGTTGATCTTATCTGCGCTGAGCGTTCACATGATCACAGCTCGGGGGTGTGTTGGCATCAGACGCCGGTTGCCCCTTCCGGGCAGAGTTGTCCGACCTCTGGTTTTTTTCTCTTCGCAGGCAAAATCCCTGATCACTGAATCCGTGAAGAAGATCGTTCTCCTGGTGACGGAATCGGCCGAGATGGCAGAAGAAATCCACAGCGACCGTGTGACCATCAACGACATGTCCTGCTACCGCTCCGCCGCCGAGCACTTCAAGGCGCACTGCTTCAACTGGCACATTCCACTGGTGAGACACGGGCACCATGGCGCGGCCCATGCTGGGTACTATGGTCAACGCTGGGCACCACAGTCCATGCTGGGCCAGGCACTAAAGTCTATGCTTGGTTGGATACTACAATCCAAGCCTGGCACCACAGTCCACGCTGGTTTGGGCACCACAGTCCACCTGGGCCTGGCACTATAGTCCATGCTTGGTTGGGCACTACAGTCCACGCTCCATGAGGCATCACATTATGGTCACACAGCGACACTTGGTAAAGAGGCTCGGACTGTGACCTCGGGTAGAGCGTGAGGAGCTACTCAGCTCTGCTACATCTGCACCCGGGTCTTCTCGTCGGATTTTGGGTGTAGAGTCGCAGCTTGTGCCCGCGGGTTTATGTGACGTCTGTGTCTTGTCCTTACAGTATGAATTCGCCATGAGGCAGCTGTACACACTGGTGAACCTGTGCGAGTCTGGGTACCCCCTGGAGAGGTAAGAAGCCCCCATGTTTCTTCTCTGTACACCCCTCCCCGCAGTCCGTTCAGCCTTTGTATTGGGGCGTCGTAGGTGTACACATTGTACGCGGTGCCTCCTCCGTCTGTGGAGACGCATTGTACGCGGTGCCTCCTCCGTCTGTGGAGACGCATTGCATGCGGTTCCTCCTCCGTCTGTGGAGACGCATTGCACGCGGTGCCTCCTCCATCTGTGGGGACGCATTGTACGCGGTGCCTCCTCCGTCTGAGGAGCATCGTTGAACGCGGTGCCTCCTCCGTCTGTGGAGACGCATTGCACGCGGTGCCCTCCCCCGTTCTGTGGAACCATTGTATGCGGGGCCTCCTCCGTCTGTGGAGACGCATTGCATGCGGTTCCTCCTCCGTCTGTGGAGACGCATTGCACGCGGTGCCTCCTCCGTCTGTGGAGACGCATTGAACGCGGTGCCTCCTCAGTCTGTGGAGACGCATTGAACGCGGTGCCCTCCTCCGTCTTTCGGAGCTTCGTATAGCGGTGCCTCCTCCGTCTGTGGAGACGCATTGTACGCGGTGCCTCCTCCGTCTGTGGAGACGCATTGTACGCGGTGCCTCCTCCGTCTGCGGAGCTTCGTTATACGCGGTGCCTCCTCCGTCTGCGGAGCTTCGTTGTACGCGGTGCCTCCTCCGTCTGTGGAGACGCATTGTAACGCGTGCCCTCCTCCTCTGTGGAGAGACGGGATTGTACGCGGTGCCTCTCCGTCCCGTGGAGACGCATTGTACGCGGTGCCTCCTCCGTCTGTGGAGACGCATTGTACGCGGTGCCTCCTCCGTCTGTGGAGACGCATTGCACGCGGTGCCTCCTCCGTCTGTGGAGACGCATTGTACGCGGTGCCTCCTCCGTCTGTGGAAGCATTGGACGCGGTGCCTCCTCCGTGTGTGGAGACGCATTTTACGCGGTGCCCTCTCCGTCGTGGAGACCATTTCACGCGGTGCCTCCTCCGTCTGCGAGACGCAGTGCACGCGGGTCCTCCTCCGTCTGTGGAGACGCATTGCACGCGGTGCCTCCTCCGTCTGTGGAGCTTCGTTATACGCGGTGCCTCCTCCGTCTGCGGAGCTTCGTTATACGCGGTGCCTCCTCCGTCTGCGGAGCTGCGTTATACGCGGTGCCTCCTCTTCTGTGGGTAGACGCTTGTACGCGGTGCCTTCCTCCGTCTGTGGAGACCATTGTACGCGGGGCCTCCTCGTTTGTGGAGACCATTCACGCGGTGCCTCCTCGTCTGTGGGGAGCATTGTTACGCGGTGCCTCCTCCGTCTGTGGAGACGCATTGTACGCGGTGCCTCCTCAGTCTGTGGAGACGCATTGTACGCGGTGCCTCCTCCGTCTGTGGAGACGCATTGCACGCGGTGCCTCCTCCGTCTGTGGGGACGCATTGCACGCGGTGCCTCCTCCGTCTGTGGAGACGCATTGTATGCGGTGCCTCCTCCGTCTGTGGAGACGCATTGCACGCGGTTCCTCCTCCGTCTGTGGAGCTTCGTTATACGCGGTGCCTCCTCCATCTGCGGAGCTTCGTTATACGCGGTGCCTCCTCTGTCTGTGGGGACGCATTATATGCGGTGCCTCCTCCGTCTGTGGAGACGCATTGCACGCGGTGCCTCCTCCGTCTGTGGGGACGCATTGTATGCGGTGCCTCCTCCGTCTGTGGGGACGCATTGCACGCGGTGCCTCCTCCGTCTGTGGAGACGCATTGTATGCGGTGCCTCCTCCGTCTGGGAGACGCATTGGCACGCGGTGCCTCCTCCGTCGTGGGACCATTGTGCACGCGGTGCCGGTCCCTCCCCCGTCTGTGGAGACGCATTTTATGCGGTTTCCTCCTCCGTCTGGGAGACCATTGCACGCGGTGCCTCCTCCGTCGGGAGACGCATTGCACGCGGTGGCCTCCTCCTCTGTGGAGACGCATTACGCAGTGCCTCCTCCGTCTGTGGAGACGCATTTCACGCGGTGCCTCCTCCGTCTGGGAGACGCATTGCACACGGGTTTCCTCCTCCGTCTGTGGAGACGCTTGCACGCCGGGGCCTCCTCCGTCTGTGGGGACCATTGCACGCGGTTTCCTCCTCCGTCTTGGGGAACGCATTGAATGGGGGTGCCCTCCTCCGTCTGTGGAGACACATTGCACGCGGTGCCTCCTCCGTGGGAGACGCATTGTATGCGGTGCCTCCTCCGTCTGTGGAGACGCATTGCACGCGGTGCCTCCTCCGTCTGTGGAGACGCATTGCACACGGTGCCTCCTCCGTCTGTGGAGACGCATTGCACGCGGTGCCTCCTCCGTCTGAGGACCATTGCACCGGGGCCTCCTCCGTCTGTGGAGACCATTTATGCGGTGCCTTCCTCCCGTCTGTGGAGACCATTGCCCCGCGGTGCCTCCTCCGTCTGTGGAGACGCATTGCACGCGGTGCCTCCTCCGTCTGTGGAGCTTCGTTATACGCGGTGCCTCCTCCGTCTGTGGAGACGCATTGTACGCGGTGCCTCCTCCGTCTGTGGTGGTTCGTTATAGGCGGTGCCTCGTCCGTCCGTGGTGACTCTTTGCACGCGGTGCCTCCTCCGTCTGTGGAGACGCATTGCACGCGGTGCCTCCTCCGTCTGTGGATCCGCCTTGCTCGCGGTGCCTCCTCCGTCTGCGGAGCTTCGTTATACGCGGTGCCTCCTCCGTCTGTGGAGACGCATTGTATGCGGTGCCTCCGTCTGTGTCTGTACACGTTTGGTGCCAGCGCCCGCTATTCATGCTCTCCTTTCATTTTGCAGGGTCCAGCAGGCCATGGATAGTGTGTGCCAGAACCTGCACTGACGCAGCGCGTTCCTCCGGCCGCGTCTGTAGAGAAGCCGGGGAGACCAGTGGGGCGCCCGCGCGTTACTCCAGCGGCCGCACCAGTGACTCCCTGCTCAGGACGATCAAGTTAGTGATTTATAGCAAACCAAAGCAAGGAGCAGAATCGTTGCCTTCACCCCCGAACCTTCCAGCGGCCGCGGTCAGAGACGAGAGACTCCCGGTGCCAGGGCGCCCCCGAGGCGACTGCGACGCTCCACCCCTGTGATCAATGGAAGATCGGCCATTGCTTCTAACCAATCACTTCCTGTGGCCTCCTCCTGCCCCGTGCGGCTCATTGTAGATCCACAGCTTCAAACCCTGGACTGGGCTCACATCAAGTCACATCCAGAGCTGCATTCATAATTCTGCTGTTAGTTACATGATTTACCAACCCTTGTTATGCTCCAGTCACAGCCAGAGCTGCATTCATTTGTGGTTTATGGTTCTCATTCCTGGTTGTACTCCAATCACAGCCAGAGCTGCATTCATAATTCTGCTGTTAGTTACATGGTTTACCGACCCTTGTTATGCTCCAGTTACAGCCAGAGCTGCATTCATAATGCTGTTATTTTTATGGATCTCAATATGTGTTATACTCCAATCACATCAAGAGCCATTCATTGTGGGAATGGTTCTCTTCCCGGTTTTTACCCAATCACATCCAAGCTCATTTAGAATTCCCTTACTTAAGTTTATGGTTTTTCATTCCTCTTAATTCCCCCACCCCTCCAGACTGCACGAAATTTTACCTTTTATATAAAAAGGGTTCTCATTCCTGGTCCTA
>JAODAL010054553.1:0-24556 GCA_025379985.1 Phyllomedusa bahiana
CTGGGGCTTTTGGCGGTGGCCTTATCTGGCTCTGGTGGGGGGATATTGGGAAGGGGGGGGGCACTTCGGGTCATCTGGGGGGGGCACTTTTGGGACGTTGGCCACTGGGTGGTACCTCCATCTCCCCACTGGCTTTTATTCTGGCACAGTCTGGCGGGGGCACTATCTGGGTCAGTCTGGGGGTGGCACTATCTGGGCCAGTCTGGGGCGGTGGCACTATCTGGGCCAAATACTGGGGTGGGGGCACTATCTGGGCTCAGTCTGGGCGGTGGCACTATCTGGGCTCTGTCTGGGCGGTGGCACTATCTGGGCACAGTCAGGGTGGTGGCACTATCTGGGCTCAGTCTGGGCGGTGGCACTATCTGGGCGGTGGCACTATCTGGAAACTGTCTGGATGGTGGCACTATCTGGCTCAGCTGGGGGCACTACTGGGCATCTGGTTGGGCACTATTGGGCCAGTCTGGGCGGTGGCACTATCTGGCCAGGGCTGGGCGGTGGCACTATCTGGGACCCATCTGGGCGTGGCACTATCTCTGCCCCATTTTGGTGGTGCACTATTGGGCGTCTGGTGGGGCCAAATATCTGGGTCAATCTGGTGGTGGCACTTCTGGGCTCAGTCTGGGGGGTGGCAACTTATTGGGCTCTTGGGCGGTTTGGCACTATCTGGGCAGTTCTGGGTGGCACTATCTGGGGGTCCAGTCTGGGTGGTGGCACTATCTGGCAGTCTTGGGCAGGGTGGCACTATCTGGGACAGTCTGGGTGGTGGCACTATCGGGCCAGTTGGGGGGTGGCACTTTGGGCTCAGTCTGGGCGTGGCCTCTCTGTGCGCTATCTGGGCGGTGGCCACTATCTGGGGGTAGTCTGGGTGGTGCCCTCTGGGCTTGGGGGCACATCTGGGCTTTTGGGGGTGGGACTTCTGGGCCAGTTGGGGCGGGGCATTTGGGAATCGGCGGCTCGGGGGCACATCTGGGACTCCTGTCTGGGCGGGTGGCAAATATCTGGGCACATTTTGGGTGGTTGACACTATCTGGGCCGTCTGGGGCGGGCCCCTACTGGGCTCTGTGTGGGCGGTGGCACTATCTGGGCACAGTCTGGGCGGTGGCACTATCTGGGCACAGTCTGGGCGGTGGCACTATCTGGGCACAGTCTGGGTGGTGGCACTGTCTGGGCACATTTGGGCGTTTGGCAATATTCTTGTGCTCCAGTCTGCGGTTGGTGGCACTATCTCGGGACTCAGTTATTGGGCGGTGGCAATATTGGGCTCTGTCTGGGTCGGTGGCTAACCTTAACTGGCACACGTCCTGGGCAGGTCGGCCACTCCTGGGCGGTGGCACTATTCTGGGCTAAGTCACTGGGCGGTGGCACTATCTGGGCACAGTCTGGGGCTCGCGGTGGATCATATCTGGGCCACAGTCTGGCGGTAGGCATTATCTGGAGCACCAGTCATGCGTGGTGGCACTATCTGTGCTCAGTCTGCGGAGGGGGCACACTATCTGGGCTCATAGTATGGGCTGTGGCACTATCTGGGTTTCAGTCTGGGCCCCGGTGGCAACTATCTCGGGCACAGTTCTGGACCGTCCGGACACTATACTGGGCCACAGTTCTGGCGCCCCCGGGCAGGCATATCTGGGCTCAGTATCGGGACGGGGCTGAACTAATTCTGGGAGCACAGTCTTGGAGGTGGCCTATCTGGTGCTCAGTCTGGACGGGGGCACTATCTGGGCTACAGTCTGAGGACGGTTGGAGCGCTATTGGCTCACTGTTCTGGGCAGGGTGGCACTATCTGGGCCCGTCTGGGTGGTTGGCACTATCTGTGGCTCAGTCTGGGTGGTTCCGGCGGCACTATCACGGGCACAAGTCTTGGTAGGTGGCACTCATCTGTGTACTCAGTCCTGGCGGGGGTCACTATCTGGGCTCAGTCTGGGTGGTGGCACTATCTGTGCTCAGTCTGGGCGGGGGCACTATCTAGGCTCAGTCTGGGCGGTGGCACTATCTGGTCACATTCAGGGCGGTGGCACTATCTGGTCACAGTCTGGGCGGTGGCACTATCTGGGCACAGTCTGGGAGGTGGCACTATCTGGGCTCTGTCTGGGCGGTGGCACTATCTGGGCACAGTCTGGGCGGTGGCACTATCTGGGCCGCACAGTTCCTAGGGCGGGAAATGGCAACAACTCTCTGGGCTCAGTCTGGAGCTGCGGGGCCCACACTATCTGGGCTCAGTCATGGGCGGTCGTTGGCATCTATATGGGCATCTAGTTGGTGGTTGTGTCACCTATCTGGGCTCTGTCTGGGTCGGGTGGAACATATCGGGGCTCAGTGCTGGGCGGGAGGGCTCACTATCTGGGCTCTGTCACTAGGGCAGGGCGGTTGGCACTATAGTGGGCACAACTGTGAGGTCCGGCTAGGCACACTATCTGGGCTCAGTACTGGGCGGTGGCAGTATCTAGAGACTACAGTCTGGGTGGGGCACATTGGGCACAGTCTGGCGTAGGTGGACACTATCTGGGCACAGTCTGGGCGGGGGCACTATCTGGGCTCAGTCTGGGAGGGGGCATTATCTGGGCTCAGTCTGGGTGGTAGGACTATCTGGGCTCAGTATGGGCTGGTAGGGGCGGGATCGAGCCTACTATCTGGGGCTCAGTTGGTCGGTGGCTCTATCTGGGCTCAGTCTGGGCGGTTGCACTATCTGGGCACAGTCTGGGCGGTGGCACTATCTGGGTGGTGGGCACTCTAGTTGGGCCTCGAAGTCTGGGTAGGTGGCTCTATTTGGGCTCTGTCTGGTGCGTTGGCACTTTTGGGCACCAGTTCTGGTGGTGGACTATCTGGCTCAGTTGGGTGTGTCACTATCTGGGCTCTGTACTGCGCCATCTTGCCCGGTGGCACTATCTGGTCACAGTCTGGGTGGTTGCACTCACTGGGCTCAGTCTGGCGCCGGTCTGCACTATCTGGGTCTAGGGGGGTGCGGGGCGGTGGCACTATCTGGTCACAGTCTGGGCGGTGGCTCTATCTGGGCTCTGACTGGGTGGTGGCACTATCTGGGCTCTGTCTGGGCGGTGGCTCTATCTGGACTCTGTGTGGGCGGGGGCACTATCTGGGCACAGTCAGGGTGGTGGTACTATCTGTGCTCAGTCTGGGTGGTGGCACTATCTGGTCACAGTCTGGGTGGTTGCACTATCTGGGCCACAGTTCACTGGGCAGGCTCGGTGTGGTGCACTCTCTCTGGGTACAGTCTGGGCGGTACAGGGGACAATATCTGGGGATACCACAGTCTGTTGGGCGGTGGGCAGATTCTGGGCACAGTCCTGGGCTGGTGGCACCACTATCTGGGCCAACTATACTGCGCGCGGTGGCCACTAATACTGCTCAGTCTCGGTGTGGGCACTTTCAGGGGGTGGCACTATCTCGGTGGCATAACAGTATGGGCGGGCAGGGGGTGGCCACTATCTGGGCACTGTCTGGAGCGATTAGGCACTATTCTGAGTGCATCAGTAATGGGTGGTAGCGTCACAGCATCTGGGTCTGTGCTGGGGCAGGCGGACTATCTGGGAACTGTCTGGGCGGTGTGGCACGCTTATCTGGTCTCAGTCTGGGTGGTGGCCACGATTCTAGGCGACAGTAAGCGGGGCGCTTTTCGGTGGGCACCCTATCTGGGCCTCTCAGCTGGGCGAACCGGTCTACAGTGTGGCCACTATCTGGGACTCAGTCGGGGTCGGTGGACGATGTGGGCACAGTCTGGGTGGTGGCACTATGTGGGCACAGTCTGGGTGGTGGCACTACGTGGTCACAGTCTGGGTGGTGGTACTACGTGGGTACAGTCTGGGCGGGGGCACTATCTTGGGTTCGCAGTCTGGGCACCCTCGTGGCAATCTATCTGGCTCTGTTGGGCGGTGGGTGGGAAGGACGTGGATAAAGTAATATGCGGTCAGTCTGGAGCTTGGTAGGCTCTATTTGGGCTTGTCTGGGGCCCGGGTGGTCCTGGTGGCACTATCTGGGCTCAGTTGGGCGGATGTGGCTACACTCTCTTGCGGATCTCACAAGTACTGGGTCGGTGCACTCTCTGGCCCACAGTCTGGCGTGGTTGGCACTATCTGGGCACAGTCTTGGGCGGGGCGACTATCTGAACTCAGTCTGGCGCGGGGGCTCATTGTATTATCGGGCTGTCAGTCTGGGTGTGGTAGGGAACTATCTGGGCTCTCTGTGATTGTGCGGGTTGGCACTATCTGGGATCAGGTCTGGGCGAAGGTGGTGTACGGCTCAACTCATCCGGGCACCAGTCTTTGGCGGTTGGCTCTATCTGGGCACAAGTCTGGGACCGAGTGACTCTCAATCTGGGCCTCAGTCTGGGATACGAGGTGGCACTATCTGGGATCTGTGCTGGGCGGTGGCACTATTGGCACAAGTCTGGGCCGGTGGCAATATCGGCTTGAATGGGCAGGTGGCACTATGGTCTCTTGTCACTGGGCGGTGCGGTGTGCTTTCTATCTGGGACTCTGTGTTGGCGGGGGCACTATCTGTGGCCACAGTCTGGGGCCGGGATCATGGGGCACTTATTCTGGGCTCTGTTCCTGCGCGGTTGCGATATACCTGGCTCACTCTGAGTCCTGGGAGTGTTTGCACTATCTGGGCTCTGTCTGCGGGGTGGCACTATCTGGTCACAAGGTTCCTGCTGGCGGTGGTTGCATATGCTGGTGTTCACTAGTTACCTAGGCCGTGGTTAGGAGATCTGATCTATCTGGCGCTCTAGTGGCGGTGTGTGGGCACTATCATGGGTATTGTATTCGTGGGGCGTGGCACGACCTATCGGAATCTGTGTGGGCGGTAGGGGGCGGCTACTATAGAGGGCAACAGTTGGGTCGGGCGGCACGTTCTAGGGCGTCTGTCTGGGTGGGGCAATATCTGGGACACAGTCCTGGGCGGTTGCGGCCACTCACTGGGCTCAACTTATGGGGTGGGGGCACTATCTGGTCTACGTCTGGGCGGAGGTAGGCGACTATCTGCGGCTCCCTGTATGGCGTGGTTTAGCTCACTTAGATAGGGCTCAGTCTGTGGCGCCTAGGATCGCGGTTCTGGGGGGTGACACTATCTGGGCTTCAGTCAGGTCTGTGGCACTCATCTCGGGCAATGTCTGGGCGGGGGGGCACTATCTGGGCATCTCAGTCGGGGCCGGCCTATCTCCGGGGTGGCAAATATTGGGCACAGTCGGCGGTGGGTGTACCTATCTTAGTGCTCAGTCTGGGTGGTGGCACTATCTGGGCGGTGGCACTATCTGGAAACTGTCTGGATGGTGGCACTATCTGGGCACAGTCTGGGCGGGGAGGCACTCTACTGCGGCACAGTCTGGGCGGAGGATCGGCACTATCGGGCCCACAGTTTGGGTGGTGGCACTATCTGGCGCACAGTTCTGGGCGCACGGTGGCACTATCTGGGAACTATCTGGGCAGTGGCACTATCTCTGCTCAGTCTCGGTGTTCGGTTGCACTATCTGGGCGGATTGATTGGCACTATATGGGGCAACTCTAGTGTATGGGCTGATGGCACTATGTCTTGGCACATTTGTCTGGGTTAGTGGCACTATCTGGGCTGCTGGCTGGGGCAGCGCGGGGGTGGGCACTATCTGCAGGAAAGACAGTCTGGGCGGTCGTTGGTGGCACTATCTGGGCATATCTGGGATCCTAGTGCGTGGGGCGGGGGGCGCTATCGAGGGCACTGGTCTGGGCGGTCATTCGCAGTGGCATTATCTGGGCACGAGTGTGGCGCGGGCTGTGCAATATCTGGGCACAGTCTGGGCGGGTAAGGTGGCTCATATCTGGGAACAGTCCTGGGTGGTGTCACTTCTGTGCTCTGTCTGGGTGGTGTCAATATCATGGCAAGTTGGGCAGTGGCACTATCTGGGGCACAGTCTAGGGCACCGGTGGGCACTATCTGGGCAAAGTCTGGGATGTGGGAAACTATCTGGGCCACAGTCTGGGCGGGCGGGGGCACCTAATGGGCACAGTCTGGGCGGCAGGGCACTAACTGGCTCAGTCTGGGGGGGGCACTATCTGGGCTCAGTCTGGGCGGTTTCGGCACTATTTGGGCCACCAGCTCTGGGCGGGGGCAGCACTATCTGGGCACAGTTCCTGGGCGCGGTCGGCTCTATTGGGCTACAGTGTCTGGCGACAGGCTGGCACCTATCTGGGCTCAGTCTGGGCGGTTGGCACTATCTTAGGGCAGCCAGGTCTCGGGCGGGTGGCACTATCTGGGCTCAGTCTGGGCAGGGACCCACTATCTGGGACAGTCTGGGCAGGCGACCCACTATTGGGCACATTCTGGGTGGTGGCACTATCTGGGCACAGTCTGGGCGGGGGCACTATTTGGGCACAGTCTGGGCGGGGGCACTATTTGGGCACAGTCTGGGCGGGGGCACTATCTGGGCACAATCTGGGCGGGGGCACTATCTGGGCTCTCTCTGGGTGGTGGCACTATCTGGGCACAGTCTGGGCTGGGGTGGTCCTCTGTGGGCTCAGTCTAAGCGTTTTGTTGAGGGTTGGCTAAAGAAAGAAAGAAAATAAACCATTTTGTTGTCGATGAGCAGCATTAGTCTGGGCTGGTGTTGCAGGTAGGCATGTATCTGGGAACAGTCTGGGCGGTGGCACTATCTGGGCTCAGTCCCTCGCGGCGGTGCGGGGCCACATCTATCTGGGCTCTGTGCTTGGGCGGGTGGCACTATCTGGCACAATGTGGGTGTGGGTGGACTTTCTGGGCTCAGTCTGGGCTCCTGGCTGGCAACTATATGTGAGACTCATGCAGGGGTCGGTCGGCAACTTTCTCGTGCGCACGCACAGTCTGGGTGGGTGGCATATCTGGCGCCAACAGTCTTGGGTCGACGGGGGCACTGTATCTGAGGCTATGTTCTGGGCGTACAGGGTAGACTGTCGGACGGTAGGTTGGCACTATCTGGCACAGTTTGGGCGGGGGTCGGCACCTATCTGGGGCTATGTATGCGCGGTCGGACTTCTGGGGCAAGTTCTGGGCACGGTCCTTGGGTGGACTAATCTGGGCTCTGTGGCATGCGCTATTGGGTGGCACTATCTGGTCACATGGTCACTAGGTTGTTGCCACTATCTGGGCCCTGTGCCTCGAGCGCGGTGGCACTATCTGGGCACTGTCTGGGCGATGGCACTATCTGGGCACAGTCTGGGTGGTGGCACTATCTGGGCTCTGTCTGGGCGGTGGCACTATCTGGGCACAGTCTGGGCGGTGGCACTATCTGGGCTCAGTCTGGGCGGTGGCACTATCTGGGCACAGTCTGGGCGGTGGCACTATCTGGGCACAGTCTGGGCGGTGGCACTATCTGGGCACAGTCTGGGCGGTGGCACTATCTGGGCACAGTCTGGGTGGTGGCACTATCTGTGCTCAGTCTGGGCGGGGGCACTATCTGGGCTCAGTCTGGGCGGTGGCACTATCTGGGCACAGTCTGGGCGGTGGCACTATCTGGGCACAGTCTGGGAGGTGGCACTATCTGGGCACAGTCTGGGCGGGGGCACTATCTGGGCACAGTCTGGGCGGGGGCACTATCTGGGCTCAGTCTGGGCGGTGGCACTATCTGGGCTCAGTCTGGGCGGTGGCACTATCTGGGCACAGTCTGGGCGGGGGCACTATCTGGGCACAGTCTGGGCGGTGGCACTATCTGGGCACAGTCTGGGCGGTGGCACTATCTGGGCTCAGTCTGGGCGGTGGCACTATCTGGGCACAGTCTGGGCGGTGGCACTATCTGGGCACAGTCTGGTGAGGGACCTCTATCTGGGCACAGTCTGGGCAGGGACCACTATCTGGGCACAGTCTGGGTGGTGGCACGCTCTGGGCACAGTCTGGGCGGTGGCACTATCTGGGCTCTGTCTGGGCGGTGGCACTATCTGGGCAGTGGCACTATCTGGGCACAGTCTGGGCGGTGGCACTATCTGGGCTCAGTCTGGGTGGTGGCACTATCTGGGCACAGTCTGGGCGGTGGCACTATCTGGGCTCAGTCTGGGCGGTGGCACTATCTGGGCACAGTCTGGGCGGTGGCACTATCTGGGCACAGTCTGGGCGGTGGCACTATCTGGGCTCAGTCTGGGCGGTGGCACTATCTGGGCTCTGTCTGGGCGGTGGCACTATCTGGGCTCTGTCTGGGTGGTGGCACTATCTGGGCTCAGTCTGGGCGGTGGCACTATCTGGGTGGTGGCACTATCTGGGCACAGTCTGGGTGGTGGCACTATCTGGGCACAGTCTGGGCGGTGGCACTATCTGGGCTCTGTCTGGGCGGTGGCACTATCTGGGCACAGTCTGGGCGGTGGCACTATCTGGGCTCTGTCTGGGCGGTGGCACTATCTGGGCACAGTCTGGGCGGTGGCACTATCTGGGCTCTGTCTGCGCGGTTGCACTATCTGGTCACAGTCTGGGTGGTTGCACTATCTGGGCTCTGTCTGCGCGGTGGCACTATCTGGTCACAGTCTGGGCGGTGGCACTATCTGGTCACAGTCTGGGCGGTGGCTCTATCTGGGCTCTGACTGGGCGGTGGCACTATCTGGGCTCTGTCTGGGCGGTGGCTCTATCTGGACTCTGTGTGGGCGGTGGCTCGATCTGGACTCTGTCTGGGCGGGGGCACTATCTGGGCTCTGTCTGGGCGGGGGCACTATCTGGGCACAGTCTGGGCGGTGGCACTATCTGGGCACAGTCTGGGCGGTGGCACTATCTGGGCACAGTCTGGGCGGTGGCACTATCTGGGCACAGTCTGGGTGGTGGCACTATCTGGGCACAGTCTGGGCGGTGGCACTATCTGGGCTCAGTCTGGGCGGTGGCACTATCTGGGCTCAGTCTGGGCGGTGGCACTATCTGGGCTCAGTCTGGGCGGTGGCACTATCTGGGCTCAGTCTGGGCGGGGGCACTATCTGGGCTCAGTCTGGGCGGTGGCACTATCTGGGCACAGTCAGGGTGGTGGTACTATCTGTGCTCAGTCTGGGTGGTGGCACTATCTGGGCGGTGGCACTATCTGGAAACTGTCTGGATGGTGGCACTATCTGGGCACAGTCTGGGCGGTGGCACTCTCTGGGCACAGTCTGGGCGGTGGCACTATCTGGGCACAGTCTGGGCGGTGGCACTATCTGGGCACTATCTGGGCGGTGGCACTATCTCTGCTCAGTCTCGGTGGTGGAACTATCTGGGCGGTGGCACTATCTGGGCACAGTCTGGGTGGTGGCACTATCTGGGCACTGTCTGGGCGATGGCACTATCTGGGCACAGTCTGGGTGGTGGCACTATCTGGGCTCTGTCTGGGCGGCGGCACTTCTGGCACTCTGGGGGGTGGCAATCTGGGGTCAGCCGGGCAGTGGGCCCATCTGGCTCAGTCGGGTGGTGGCATTCTGGGTCATCGTGGTGGTGGGGGCATCTGGGCCTCTGTTTTGGGGGGGTGCACTATCTGGGCTCTGTCTGGGGGGGGGGCCTACTGGGGTCAGTCTGGGCGGGGAACTATCTGGGCACTGTCGGGCGGGGGCCTATCTGGCTCAGTCTGGGCGTGGCACATCTGGGCACAGTCAGGGGGTGGTACTATCTGTGGGTCAGTCCCGGTGGTGGGACTATCTGGGCGGGCACCTGGAAACGTCTGGGTGGTGGCACTATCGGGCACAGTCTGGGCGGGAACTCTTGGCACAGTTTTGGGCGGGGGCACTATTTGGGCAGTTTGGGCGGGGCACATCTGGGGACAGTCTGGGCGGTGGCACTATCGGGCACTACTGGGGGGGTCACACTTGCTCTCTCGGTTTTGGGGAACTATCTGGGCCCCGGTGGGACTTCTGGCACAGCTGGGTGGTGGCACTATCTGGGCACTGTCTGGGCGATGGCACTATCTGGGCACAGTCTGGGTGGTGGCACTATCTGGGCTCTGTCTGGGCGGCGGCACTATCTGGGAACAGTCTGGGCGGGGTTCTGGGTCGTCGGGTGTGGCACTATCTAGGCACAGTCCCCGGGCGTTGGACTATCTGGGGTCAGCCTGGGCGTGGCACTTCTGGGGTCGTCTGGGGGGTGGCATATCGACACATCTGGGTGGGGGCACTATGGGGCACAGCAGGTGGGGGCATATGGGGGGCACGTCTGGGGGTGGGACTATGTGGAACGCTGGGCGGGGGCCTATCTGGGGCCCGTCGGGGGGTTTTCACTATCTGGGCTCAGTCTGAACGGTGGCACTATCTGGTCACAGTCAGGGCGGTGGCACTATCTGGGCACAGTCTGGGCGGGGGGGCCTACTGGGGTCGTTGGGGGGTGGCCTATTTTGGGCACAGTCTGGGGGGGTGGGACATCTGGGCACGCTGGGCGGGGGCACTATCTGGGCACAGTTGGGGGGTGGACTAAACTGGGCCATCTGGGCGGGGGCACTATCTGGGGGTCATCTGGGCGGTGGCACTACGGGGCCCGTCTGGGGCGGGGGACTATCGGGCTCAGTCGGGGGGGGGGCACTATTGGGGTCTGTCTGGCGGTGGCCCCCTATTTTGGGCACAAATTTGGGGGGGCACTATCTGGGCTCAGTCTGGGCTGTATGCACTAACTGGCGGTGGCACTATCTGGGCACAGTTGTCCCTCCTCTCTGGGGGCCGGTGGCGTCTGATGGTCGTTCTCGCTTCCTCCGCAGCGTCCGCCGGTCGCTCTCCCCGGAACGTCTCTCCTTTATGAAGAGGGATTTGTCCGACGCGCGGAGCCGGGTGCTGGTGAGCAGCGGAGGGCGGAGAGACGGGTTGGGGGCGGGCGCCGGCCAGCCTCCACCCCCGTCCCCCCCCGCTGTGCCACAGTCACGCCCCCCCCCCCCGTTATGTCACAGTCACCCCCCCCATTATGTCACAGTCACCCCCCCCCGTTATTCCATCACCCCCCCCATTATGTCACAGTCACCCCCCCCCGTTATGTCACATCCCCCCCCATTATCTCACATCCCCCCCCCCCGCTGTGCCACAGTCAACCCCCCCGTTAGGTCACAGTCACATCCCCCCGTTATGTCACATCCCCCCCATTATGTCGCATCCCCCCCGTTATGTCACATCCCCCCCGTTATGTCACAGTCACATCCCCCCCCCCGTTATGTCACATCTCCCCCGTTATGTCACAGTCTCATCCCCCCCTGTTATGTCACATCCCCCCCCGTTATGTCACATCCCCCCCGTTATGTCACATCCCCCCCGTTATGTCACATCCGCCCCCGTTATGTCACATCCCCCCCCTTTATGTCACATCCCCCCCAATACGTCACATCCCCCCCGTTATGTCACATCCCCCCCGTTATGTCACATCCCCCCCGTTATGTCACATCCCCCCCCGTTATGTCACAGTCACCCCCCCCCGTTATGTCACAGTCACCCCCCCCCCCGTTATGTCACAGTCACCCCCCCCCCCGTTATGTCACAGTCACCCCCCCCCCGTTATGTCACAGTCACCCCCCCCGTTATGTCACATCCCCCCCATTATCTCCCATCCCCCCCGTTATGTCACATCCCCCCCCCCCCCGCTGTGCCACAGTCAACCCCCCCGTTAGGTCACAGTCACATCCCCCCGTTATGTAACATCCCCCCCATTATGTCGCATCCCCCCCGTTATGTCACATCCCCCCCCGTTATGTCACAGTCACATCCCGCCCCCGTTATGTCACATCTCCCCCGTTATGTCACAGTCTCATCCCCCCCTGTTATGTCACATCGCCCCCCGTTATGTCACAGTCACATCCCCCCCCGTTATGTCACATCCCCCCCTTTATGTCACATCCCCCCCGTTATGTCACATCCCCCCCGTTATGTCACATCCCCCCTGTTATGTCACATCCCCCCCCATTATGTCACATCCCCCCCTTTTGTCACCTCCCCCCCCCGTCACATCCCCCCCCCGATACGTCACATCCCCCCCCGATACGTCACATCCCCCCCGTTATGTCACATCCCTCCCCGTTATGTCACATCCCTCCCCGTTATGTCACATCCCCCCTTTATGTCACATCCCCCCCCTTTATGTCACATCCCCCCCGTTATGTCACATCCCCCCCCGTTGTGTCACATCCCTCCCCGTTATGTCACATCCTCCCCCCGTTATATCACATCCCCCCCCCATTATGTCACATCCCCCCCCGTTACCCCGTTATGTCACATCCCCCCCCCGTTATGTCACATCCCCCCGTTATGTCACATCCCCCCCCGCTGTGCCGCAGTCACCCCCCCCCGTTATGTCACAGTCACACATCCCCCCCGATATGTCACATCCCCCCCCCCGTTATGTCACATTCGCATCCCCCCCTTTATGTCACATCCCCCCCTTTATGTCACATCCCCCCCTGTTATGTCACATCCCCCCCGTTATGTCACATCTCCCCCAGTTATGTCACATCCCCCCCGTTATGTCACATCCCCCCGTTATGTCACATCCTCCCCAGTTATGTCACATCCCCCCCACCGTTTTGTCACATCCCCCCCGTTTTGTCACATCCCCCCCCGTTATGTCACATCCCCCCCAGTTATGTCACATCCCCCCCCGTTATGTCACATCCCCCCCCGTTATGTCACATCCCCCCCGTTATGTCACATCTCCCCCCGTTCTGTCACATCTCCCCCCGTTATGTCACATCCCCCCCGTTATGTCACATCTCCCCCCGTTATGTCACTTCCCCCCCCCCGTTATGTCACATCCCCCCGTTATGTCACATCCCCCCCCCGTTTTGTCCTATCCCCCCCCCGTTATGTCACATCCCCCCCCGTTATGTCACATCCCCCCCGTTATGTCACATCCCCCCCCGTTATGTCACATCCCCCCCGTTATGTCACATCCCCCCCCCGTTATGTCACATCCCCCCCCCCCGTTATGTCACATCCCCCCTGTTATGTTTACATCCCCCCGTTATGTCACATCTCCCCCCGTTATGTAACTTCCCCCCGTTATGTCACATCCCCCCCTTATTTCACATCCCCCCGTTATGTCACATCCCCCCCCGTTATGTCACCTCCCCCCCGTTATGTCACATCCCCCCCCCGTTATGTCACATCCCCCCCTGTTATGTCACATCCCCCCCGTTATGTCACATCCCCCCGTTATGTCACATCCCCCCCCGTTATGTCACGTCACATCCCCCCCCGTTATGTCACATCCCCCCCGTTTTGTCACATGTCCCCCCGTTATGTCACATCTCCCCCTGTTTTTTCACATCCCCCCCCGTTTTGTCACATCCCCCCCGTTATGTCACATCCCCCCCGTTATGTCACATCCCCCCGTTATGTCACATCCGCCCCCGTTATGTCACACCCCCCCCGCTGTGCCGCATTCACACCCCCCCGTTATGTCACATCCCTCCCCGTTATGTCACATCCCCCCCTTTATGTCACATCCCCCCCGTTATGTCACATCCCCCCCCCGTTATGTCACATCCCCCCCCGTTATGTCACACCCCCCCCGTTATGTCACATCCCCCCGTTTTATGTCACATCCCCCCCGTTATGTCACATCCCCCCCGTTATGTCACATCCCCCCCCCTGTTATGTCACATCCCCCCCGTTATGTCACATCCCCCCCCCCGTTATGTCACATCCCCCCGTTATGTCACACCCCCCCCCCCCCCGTTATGTCACATCCCCCCCGTTATGTCACATCCCCCCCCTTTATGTCACATCCCCCCCGTTATGTCACATCCCCCCCCGTTATGTCACATCCCCCCCTCCGTTATGTCACACATCCCCCCGTTATGTCACATCCCCCCCCCCGTTATGTCACATCCCCCCCCGTTATGTCACATCCCCCCCCGTTATGTCACATCCCCCCCCGTTATGTCACATCCCCCCCGTTATGTCACATCCCCCCCGTTATGTCACGTCACATCCCCCCCCCCCCCGTTATGTCACATCTCCTCCCCCGTTATGTCACATCCCCCCCCCCTCCCCGCCCCGTTATCTCGTTGTCACCATGTAAAGTTTATACATCCAGGTTCTCTTGATTCTTAAGGGTTTGTGTCAGTGAGAACAGATGGCGGTGCCCAGCGCTGTGGTGAGGAGCTGTATACATAGCAGGGTGGAGCTGTATACACAGAGAGTGGAGCTATATACACAGCGGGGGGAGGGGGAGCTGTATACACAGAGAGTGGAGCTGTATACACAGAGAGTGGAGCTACATACCCAGCAGGGGGAGGGGGAGCAATGAACACAGCTGTATCGGAATATGCTGCCCAGCTCTGGATATATCTGCCCCGGCTCTGGAGGTATCTGCCCCCACTTGTTATATCTGCCCCCAGTTGTTGTATCTGCCCCCACTTATTGTATCTGCCCCCAGTTGTTGTATCTGCCCCCAGTTGTTGTGTCTGCCCCCAGTTGTTGTGTCTGCCCCCACTTGTTGTATCTGCCCCCACTGTTGTATCTGCCCCACTTGCCCCAGCTCTGGAGGTATCTGCCCCTCGATTGTTGTATCTGCCCCTCGATTGTTGTATCTGCCCCTCGATTGTTGTATCTGCCCCCACTTGTTGTATCTGCCCCTCGATTGTTGTATCTGCCCCCACTTGTTGTATCTGCCCCCACTTGTTGTATCTGCCCCCACTTGTTGTATCTGCCCCCACTTGTTGTATCTGCCCCCACTTGCCCCAGCTCTGGAGGTATCTGCCCCCACTTGTTGTATCTGCCCCTCGATTGTTGTATCTGCCCCTCGATTGTTGTATCTGCCCCCACTTGTTGTATCTGCCCCCACTTGTTGTATCTGCCCCCACTTGTTATATCTGCCCCCACTTGTTGTATCTGCCCCCACTTGTTGTATCTGCCCCCACTTGTTGTATCTGCCCCCACTTGTTGTATCTGCCCCTCGATTGTTGTATCTGCCCCCACTTGTTGTATCTGCCCCCACTTGTTGTATCTGCCCCCACTTGTTGTATCTGCCCCCACTTGTTGTATCTGCCCCCACTTGTTGTATCTGCCCCCACTTGTTGTATCTGCCCCCACTTGTTGTATCTGCCCCCACTTGTTGTATCTGCCCCCACTTGTTGTATCTGCCCCTCGATTGTTGTATCAGCCAGAGCTGTCAGGACCCCCCTGCGAGCAGAGGGCAGGAGGAGCGCCCCCTCTGGGGGTAGGATGTGTCCTGTTATTACCCTCCCCCCTTGGCCGGGTGTGTCCGCAGCCTGGGGGGGTGTAACTCTCTATAGACCAGGAAGTTTCCCTCATTGGCGGCACAGGCACAATGAAGAAGACGTCGAGGTGACTGATGTGACTGTGGGGGGGCAGTAATTATACTCTTATATCATAACACGCTCTTCTCTTATGTCTCCACAGCAAAAGCAAACAAGTCGTCTTCTACCCCGGTGAGTGGCGCCGGTGTGTGGGGTGCGCTCCTCGCCTGCAGACACCCCACCCTGCCCTTAGTATTTACCTCAGGTGAATTAGGAGCTGCAGACCATCCCCTCTAGGTCTGGAGATAATAAGATGATAATTAACACTTCCTGGGAGAGCTGGTGTGGGGGGAGCACTGAGATACAAGGAAGTACGGTGGGCGAATGTATATACACATCTAACATACACAGTACACATATATATACTGCATGCTATATACACAGAGTCCAGGAGTCTGATACAATGTATAACACGGGGAAATCCTGGAGTCTGATACATTGTATAACACGGGGGAATCCAGGAGTCTGATACATTGTATAACACGGGGGAATCCTGGAGTCTGATACATTGTATAACACGGGGGAATCCAGGAGTCTGATACAATGTATAACACTGGGGAATCCAGGAGTCTGATACATTGTATAACACGGGGGAATCCAGGAGTCTGATACATTGTATAACACGGGGGAATCCAGGAGTCTGATACAATGTATAACACGGGGGGAATCCTGGAGTCTGATACATTGTATAACACGGGGGAATCCCGGAGTCTGATACATTGTATAACATGGGGGAATCCAGGAGTCTGATACAATGTATAACACGGGGGAGTCCAGGAGTCTGATACATTGTATAACACGGGGGACATGGAATCCTTGAGTCTGATACATTGTATAACACGGGGGAATCCAGGAGTCTGATAAAATGTATAACACGGGGGAATCCGGGAGGCTGATACCTTGTATAACACGGGGGAATCCAGGAGTCTGATACATTGTATAACACGGGGGAATCCAGGAGTCTGATACATTGTATAACACGGGGGAATCCAGGAGTCTGATACATTGTATAACACGGGGGAATCCAGGAGTCTGATACAATGTTAAAAACACGGGGGATTCCAGGAGTCTGATACATTGTATAACACGGGGGAATCCTTGAGTCTGATACATTGTATAACACGGGGGAATCCTGGAGTCTGATACATTGTATAACACTGGGGAATCCAGGAGTCTGATACATTGTATAACACGGGGGAATCCAGGAGTCTATACATTGTATAACACGGGGAATCCAGGAGTCTGATACATTGTATAACACGGGGAATCCTGGATCTGATACATTGTAAACACGGGGGAATCCAGGAGTCTGATTTCATTGTAAAAACACGGGGAATCCAGGAGTCTGATACATTGTATAACACGGGGAATCCAGGAGTCTGATACATTGTATAACACGGGGGAATCCTGGAGTCTGAACATTGTATAACACGGGGACTCCCGGAGTCTGATACATTGTATAACACGGGGGAATCCCGGAGTCTGATACATTGTATAACACGGGGGAATCCAGGAGTCTGATACATTGTATAACACGGGGGAATCCAGGAGTCTGATACATTGTATAACACGGGGGAATCCTGGAGTCTGATACATAGTATAACACGGGGGAATCCAGGGGTCTGATACATTGTATAACACGGGGGAATCCTGGGGTCTGATACAATGTATAACACGGGGGAATCCTGGGGTCTGATACATTGTATAACACGGGGGAGTCCAGGAGTCTGATACATTGTATAACACGGGGGAGTCCTGGAGTCTGATACATTGTATAACACGGGGGAGTCCAGGTGTCTGATACATTGTATAACACGGGGGAGTCCAGGAGTCTGATACATTGTATAACACGGGGGGAGTCCAGGAGTCTGATACATTGTATAACACGGGGGAATCCAGGGGTCTGATACATTGTATAACACGGGGGAATCCTGGGGTCTGATACAATGTATAACACGGGGGAATCCAGGAGTCTGGTACCAGCTTTCGGGCTGAGAAGACGCCAGACTTTTCGCACAGCCCCGTTGCCCTTTGTTTCCTCAAGATGTGTAGGAGGCCCCTTTCTTCTGGATACAGTCCTGGGTATAAGTAGAATTTGGGGGAGATCTCTATATTGACCTTCAATATATTTAAACATATTTAATATGTCCCCCGGACATAATACACCACACTACAACTCCCAGCATGCCCTGACAGCACTTGCAGGTAACCCCTGTGTGCTTAGATAGGTGACTGCAGTGTGATAGCCCTAGGAGAAAAGCAGCAGGAGGTCACACCCTGCACTGTGATTACACTGGAGCAAAGCCCCCAGACTCCGAGGCCCCATCACCCACTTATCGTTGTTACCCCATGGTGCCAGCGCTCATGCTTGCTGCAGCCTCTGAAATTTGCCCGTCACCCCATTATTCTCGCCACCCCAGCCTCCAAGGTCGGCCCGTCACCCCATTATTCCTGTCACTCCATTATTCTCGCCACCCCAGCCTCCAAGGTCAGCCCGTCACCCCATTATTCCTGTCACCCCATTATTCTCGCCACCCCAGCCTCCAAGGTCAGCCTGTCACTCCATTATTCCTGTCACCCGATTATTCCTGTCACCCCATTATTCTCGCCACCCCAGCCTCCAAGGTCGGCCTGTCACCCCATTATTCCTGTCACTCCATTATTCTCGCCACCCCAGCCTCCAAGGTCGGCCCGTCACCCCATTATTCCTGTCACCCCATTATTCCTGTCACTCCATTATTCTCGCCACCCCCAGCCTCCCCAAGGTCGGCCTGTCAAACCCCATTATTCCTGTCACTCCATTATTCTCGCCACCCCCCCGCCTCCAAGGTCAGCCCGTCACCCCATTATTCCTGTCACCCCCCTTATTCCTGTCACCCCATTATTCTCGCCACCCAGCCCCCCCCAAGGTCGGTCCTGTCACCCATTATTCCTGGTCATCCACCTCCATTATTCTCGCCACCCCAGCCTCCAAGGTCGGCCCGTCACCCCAATATTCCTGTCACACCATTATTCCTGTCACTCCAGTATTCTCGCCACCCCAGCCTCCAAGGTCGGCCTGTCACCCCATTATTCCTGTCACTCCATTATTCTCGCCACCCCAGCCTCCAAGGTCGGCCCGTCACCCCATTATTCCTGTCACCCCATTATTCCTGTCACACCATTATTCTCGCCACCCCAGCCTCCAAGGTCGGCCTGTCACACCATTATTCCTGTCACCCCATTATTCCTGTCACCCTATTATTCTCGCCACCCCAGCCTCCAAGGTCGGCCTGTCACTCCATTATTCCTGTCACCCTATTATTCTTGTCACCCCAGCCTCCAAGGTCGGCCCCTGTCACCCCATTATTCTCGTCAGCCCGTCACCCCATTATTCTCGTCAGCCCAGTGAGGGAGATGCAGCATCTGCGGGCCTCTGATCCCCCATATCGCTGGGTGGCTTTGCAGTCCCCATGTTTTGACCTCTTTCTCCGCCTCCAGAGGAGGGTATGGTGAAGCTGTACCGACGGGGCCGTTCTGTTCCACTCTACGTTCCGGATTCACTGGTGGCGTCTTACAGTCTAGAAGCAAAAGGAGAACTTCCCCCGAAGGAGCTGCAGCTGGAATGGGTGTATCCTGATGTGTAATGGCCATCCCCCCGACTACAGTAGCCCCAAAGGTGCTGGGGGCCCCACAGCCTATGTGTTCCACCCAGTCAGAGGAGACACATGACACCTCCCTTTAGCAAGCCCAGTATTTGGTCTGCCGGGCCCTGATTGGCCCCACCTGGTGTAGTTTAGTGGTCAGGCAGCACCGTGCACATAATCTGCCCCTTAACCTGTCCTCTTTATCTAACAAATGGAGAAGTGTCTGGGGTGCAGGTATGACTATGTCTAATCATTATATAGTGCCAACATATTCCACAGTGCAGTACAGAGCGTCATCAGTGCAGATAAGAGAGACAGCCTGGCTCGCTTGTTACCCCCCGACTCCATCTTCATCCAGGTCGGGTGGTTTCGTAGACTCTGGGGAAGGTCATCCATTGTCCCAGGGTTGGACCTCGGGATTGGACAGATATGGACACCAGGATATTAGTAGTCTCTTTTTACCCCCGGTTCCATCCTCATCTTGGTCAGTGGTTCCATAGATTCCAGTTTACAGAGGGAGGTCATCCATTGTCCTGCAGTTTTAGTCCTTGATCTCAGGGTTGGACAGATATGGACACCAGGATATTAGTAGTCTCTTTTTACCGCCGGTTCCATCTTCATCTTGGTTGGTGGTTCCATAGACTCCAGATTACAGGGGAAGGTCATCCATTGTCCCAGGTTATAGTCTTGGGCCTCGGGGTTGGACAGATATGGACACCAGGATATTAGTAGTCTCTTTTTACCCCCGGTTCCATCTTCATCTTGGTTGGTGGTTCCATAGACTCCAGATTACAGGGGAAGGTCATCCAATGTCCCAGGTTATAGTCTTGGGCCTCGGGGTTGGACAGATATGGACACCAGGATATTAGTAGTCTTTTTACACCCGGTTCCATCTTCATCTTGGTCGGTGGTTCCATAGACTCCAGATTACAGGGGAAGGTCATCCATTGCCCCAGGTTATAGTCTTGGACCTCAGGGTTGAACAGATATGGACACCAGGGTATGAGTAGTCTCTTTTTACCGCCGGTTCCATCTTCATCTTGGTTGGTGGTTCCATAGACTCCAGATTACAGGGGAAGGTCATACATTGTCACAGGTTATATTCTTGGGCCTCGGTTGGACAGATATGGACACCAGGATATTAGTAGTCTCTTTTTCCCCCGGTTCCATCTTCATCTTGGTTGGTGGTTCCATAGACTCCAGATTACAGGGGAAGTTCATCCGATGTCCCAAGTTATAGTCTTGGACCTCAGCGTTGGACAGATATGGGCACCAGGATACAAGTAGTTTATTACTTCTGGCTCCATCTTCATCTTGGTTTTATAGACTCCAGATTACAGGGGGAGGTCATCTGTGTATTTGGTCTTTGTCCCACGTTCTAGTCCTTGACCTCAGTACTGGACAGATATGGCTACCGGGGTCGGGATTGTCGTAGCAACCTCTACATCCTGCCGTCCGGGGAGTTGTTGTACTTTACTGCAGCCGTCTGTGTCCTTTACGACCCTGCGGCCGGCACTCAGAGACACTACAGGGGTCACACCGATGACATCAAAAGGTCAGTGACCCCTAGGGTGAATGCGCCCCCTGTCTATTGTCATGTGTATTGTGGTCAAGATTGAAGGTTTTCTCTCCATCTTTCAGTCTTGCCGTCCATCCAGATTCTGTAACAATCGCCAGCGGGCAAGTGGCGGGCAACTCGCACGACGGGAAGGTGAGTGTGGGGCATCTATAACAGTCCTGCTTTACCATTGCCCGCATGTAACCACCAGTGGGTTCTTAGCCCCAGCCCTTGACCCCCCCATATGTCTATAACCGTCCTGCCATCCTATTGCCCCTGTGTAACCCCAGTGGGTTCTTGCCCCCAGGCGCTGCCTCCCCATGTCCGGATTTGGCACTCTGTCAGCCTATGTACCCTTCATGTCATCGGAGTGGGATATTTCGACAGAGCGGTCACCTGTCTGAGCTTCTCCAAGGCGGTAAGTACCGTTGTGGCCCCTTGCGTGACGTTATGCCTTTACCTTTGTGCTGTGACCCCTGTGTCGTCCTCCTCCCGCTCTGCAGGATGGCGGCAGTCACCTGTGCGCCTGTGATGAATCTGGGGACCACGTCTTGTCCGTGTGGCAGTGGCAGCGCGAGGTGAAGGTGACAGAAGTCAAGGTATTGGATTTCTTACGGGTCATGAAACGAATAAACGGCTGCTACGTAGCGAAGACCTAACCGAGACTGTTTGCTTGTCACCAGTGTTCTACCGAGCCGGTGCTCGCTGCCATATTTCACCCAACAGAACCCAATCTGATTGTAACGTGTGGGAAGTCCCAGCTGTACTACTGGAGCCTGGAAGGGGCCCCGACAGGTGGGGCTGCGGGGGCCACAGCCACATTAAGCAAGAGACAGGGAGTTTTTGAGGTAAGAGGTCACCGGGAGCGAAGAACTGATATCAAAATTATACAAAGTTCAAAGCAGAGGATAAAAAGCCAAAAATTGGGGGCTCATCCGGGATTCTGGTTACTATAGAAACAGCAGAAAGGCCGCAGCCCAGACTGGATGGAGATCAGCCCTTTGGGCTCCTCGGACTGGTCGTCCTTTAGGTCTGATGCCTGTGGCCATATTCTGTCTATATTTTATACAAACAAAATAAGCCAAAAATTGGGGGCTCGTCCGGTATCCTGGTTACTCTAGAAATAGCAGGGAGGCCGCATCTGACACTGGATTTAGGGGTTTCCGGGCCCCCTTTGGGCTGTCGTCCTTTAGTTGATTCTTTTCCATTTTTGTCTATATTTTTACGACAAAAAACTAATATTGGGGGCCGTCCCGGGGTCGGTACAAAACAAAAGCAAAGGGGCCGGCCCCAAATTTGGGTGGAGGGGATCACCTTTTGGGTTCTGACGGGTTCCCTTTTGGTCGTTTTTACCTAAAAAAACCAAAAATTGGGGCTTGTCCGGGGATTCGGTTACTAAGAAAACAGGGAGCCACGGCCCGATTGGATAGGGACAGCCCTTTGGGCCCTTGGCTGGTCGTCCTTTTAGGGCTTTCCTGTGGCCTATTCTGTCTTATTTTTTACAGACAATAAAAGCTAAAATTGGGGGGCTCGTCCGGGATCCTTGTTACAGACAAAAGCAAAGGGGGCCCCGGCCCAATTGGTTTTGGGGGGATCGGCTTTTGGCTTCGGGCTGATTGCCTTTTAGGGCTGTTTAAAGCCATATCCCGTCAACTTTATACAGGCAATAAAAAGCCAAAAACTGGGGGCTTGTCTGGGATTCTGGTTACTATAGAAACAGCAGGGAGGCCACGGCCCGGATTGGATAGAGGGGATCAGCCCTTTGGGCTCCTAGGACTGGTCGTCCTGTAGGTCTGATGCCTGTGGCCATATTCTGTCTATATTTTATACAGACAATAAAAGCTGAATATTGGGGGCTCGTCCGGGATCCTGGTTACTCTATAAGCAGAAGGGAGGCTGCATCTGACACTGGATTTAGGGGTTCCCTGGGCTCCTTGGACTGGTCGTCCTTTAGGTCTGATGTCTATGGCCATATTCTGTCTATATTTTATACAGACAATAAAAGCTGAATATTGGGGGCTCGTCCGGGATCCTGGTTACAAGACAAAGAGCAAAGGGGCCAAGGCCCAGATTGGATGGAGGGGATCAGCCTTTTGGGCTGCTAGGACTGGTCGTCCTTAAGGTCTGATACCTGTGGCCATATTCTATCTATATTTTATACAGACAATAAAAGCTGAATATTGGGGGCTCGTCCGGGATTCTGGTTACTCTATAAGCAGAAGGGAGGCTGCATCTGACACTGGATTTAGGGCTTCCCTGGGCTCCTGGGACTGGTCGTCCTGCCCTATTGGATTGTGTTCAGTGCATTTGTGTCAGACTTTTGGGAACGACCTGGAGTAATGACACGGCCTCTTGCCTCCGCTACAGAAACACGAGAAGCCGCGCTTCGTCCTGTGCGTGGCATTTGCTGAGAACGGAGACGTGGTGACTGGAGACTCCAATGGCAATCTGTACATATGGGGTAAAGGTGAGCTGAAGTAGGAATATTGCTCTGGAGGCTCTGGTGTAACGGACTGTGACCCCAGGGACATGTTCATGTCTCCTACAGGCAGTCACAGGATCTCACAGGCCGTGTGCGGGGCCCACGACGGCGGAGTCTTTGCTTTGTGCGTCTGCAGAGATGGGACATTATTATCTGGAGGAGGCAAAGATGGGAGAGTCGTCCTGTGGGACAGAGAGTACAAGAAAGTGCGGGAGACCCGGGTATGAAGGGAAGGGGCCGGGTACCAGCTCTGGGGCAGGATTGGGCATGGGGTGTATCTGGTGATATAGGGGTGCTGTCGGGCACGGAAGGGTGTAGCTGGGAATATAGGGGTAGGGTTGGGCATGGAGAGGTGTAGCCTTGGATATAGGGGCAGGGTTGGGCATGGAGGGGTGTAGCTGGGGATATAGGGGCAGGGTCGAGCACGGAAGGGTGTAGCTGGGGATATAGGGGCAGGGTCGAGCACGGAGGGGTGTAGCTGGGGATATAGGGGCAGTGTCGGGCACGGAGGGGTCTAGCTGGGGATATAGGGGCAGTGTCGGGCACGGAGGGGTCTAGCTGGGGATATAGGGGCAGTGTCGGGCACGGAGGGGTCTAGCTGGGGATATAGGGGCAGTGTCGGGCACGGAGGGGTGTAGCTGCGGATATAGGGGCAGTGTCGGGCACGGAGGGGGGGATATAGGGGCAGTGTCGGGCACGGAGGGGTGTAGCTGGGGATATAGGGGCAGTGTCGGGCACGGAGGGGTGTAGCTGGGGATATAGGGGCAGTGTCGGGCACGGAGGGGTGTAGCTGGGGATATAGGGGCAGTGTCGGGCACGGAGGGGTGTAGCCTTGGATATAGGGGCAGGGTTGGGCATGGAGGGGTGTAGCGGTGGATATAGGGGCAGGGTAGGGCAGGGAGGTGTGTAGATGGGGATATTTGGGGCAGGTCGGCACGAAGGGTGTAGCTGGGGATATAGGGGCAGGGTCGAGCACGGAGGGGTGTAGCTGGGGATATAGGGGCAGTGTCGGGCACGAAGGGGTGTAGCTGCGGATATAGGGGCAGTGTCGGGCACGGAGGGGTGTAGCTGGGGATATAGGGGCAGTGTCGGGCACGGAGGGGTGTAGCTGGGGATATAGGGGCAGTGTCGGGCACGGAGGGGTGTAGCTGGGGATATAGGGGCAGTGTCGGGCACGGAGGGGTGTAGCTGGGGATATAGGGGCAGTGTCGGGCACGGAGGGGTCTAGCTGGGGATATAGGGGCAGTGTCGGGCACGGAGGGGTCTAGCTGGGAAATAGGGGCATGTCGGGCACGGAGGGTCTAGCTGGGATTTAGGGGCAGTGTCGGCCACGGAGGGGTCTAGCTGGGATATAGGGCAGTGGGCGGGCACGGAGGGGTCTAGCGGGGGATATAGGGGCAGTGTCGGGGAGGAGGGGTCTAGTGGGGATATAGGGCAGGTCGGGGGACGCAGGGGTCTAGCTGGGGATTTCGGGGCCGTGTGGGGCACGGTGGGGTCTTGCTGGGAAAAGGGGCATTTTCGGGCACGGAGGGTCTTGCTGGGGGTTAGGGGCAGTGCGGGCAGGAGGGGGGCTAGCTGGGGGTTAGGGGGGGTCGGGCACGGTGGGGTCTAGCTGGGGATATAGGGGCAGTGTCGGGCACGGAGGGGTCACTGGGGAAAGGGGCATGCCGGGGGACGGAGGGGGTTTGCTGGGAAAGGGGGGTTGG
>JAODAL010054554.1:0-24556 GCA_025379985.1 Phyllomedusa bahiana
AAACTGACTTCAGCGTAAGTTCACTAATAGAAATATGTATAACACAATTTTCGTACAACTAACATTTGAGCGTCGAAACTGAGATGCACAGGACTATACCAATAAGGAATAGATTTTAAATACTTTAATATGGATTAATAGTAGGCGCTCTGCGACACGACTAAAGGGGATTAGGTAAGAGAGAAATATTGATGACAGAGCGTATTTACTAGGAAATATTTAAACACCAATATGCGTACAACTGAAGAAGCTCTTATGCGCCAAACATATTGAGACGGCACGGACAGCAATAAGAGTATTTAAAATAGTTATATGGATTAATAGACGTGCCATCACGCAACCCCACTTGACTACAGCGTGAATTTACTTAGGAAATATGTAGAACATCAATATTCGTATCAAACTGAGACTCTTTAGTCGTCAAACTGAGATAGCACAGACTACAATAAGAAAATTTTAAATATTATAATGATTAATATGCGGCCGTTCGCAACACTGACTAGCAGGCGAGTATATTTGCTATAGGAAATATGTAAAAACCTCGAATATGCATACACAACTGACATCTTGCGGCCAAACTGAGACGCAGCAGACTGCAATAAGAATATTTAAAAATATTATATGGAATTAATATGCGTCGTCTATTCCGCACACTGGCAATAGGTGTAATTTACTATAAAATAGTTGTGATAACACAATTTGCTTACAACTCGAACTCTTTGCGGCCAAACTGTGACGCACAGACTGCGAATAAGAGTATTTATATATATGATGGACTTGAGATATGGCGCCTTCGCGACCACGTGGACTTGAGCGAATTACTATAAGAAATAATTGTAGCAAGCACAAAATTTTCGTGAGATTGGGGGGGGGGGGTGATGTGTGTAAAAGGGGGGAAGTATATAATAAATTGTTTCTAATGTAAACTTTGTCTCAAAACTGAGATCACAGAATACGAATAAGAATATTTAAATATTATATAGGATTAATATGCGGCCTTCTCAACACTGACTACAGGCGTAAATTACTAGGAAATATTTAGAACTACGTACTGCCTCAATATTGCGTACAACTTAACTTCTATGCGCCAAACATGATACGCACGGGACTGCAATAAAGAGTATTTAAAAATTATATGGATGTACTTAGTGAACGGCCTTCGCAACACTGACTACATGCGTAAATTACTAGGGAAATATGTAGAACACAATATGCTTACCAACTGAGGGGCTCTTTTGGCGTCAAACTGAAATGCATTCAGACATAGCAGATAAGAATGATTTAAATAATTTATATGGATTAATATGAGCGCCGGCGCAACACTGACTACAGGCGTAATTTAGCATAGGAACATATTTAGAACACAATATGGCGTAGCTAACTCATGCTCTTTGCGGCAACGCAGACGCACTAGGAGGTGTCTGGATAGTAACTATATTAAATGTTATATGGGATTAATATGGGCGGCTGCTTCGCACCACTGACAATGAGAGGCGTAATTTACTATAAAATATGTATATCACAATTTGCGTACAACTGATAGCTCCTGTGGCGCCAAACTGAGACGTCACAGCACTACAATAAAATATTCTATAAATATTATATGGATTAATATGGCGGCTTTCGCACCATCTGGCATAGGGTGTAATTTAACTATAAAATGAATGTATTAACACATATTTGGGCGTACAACTTGAACTCTTTGCGCCAAACTCGTGACGCACCACGTCCCGCCCGCCCTCCGGGGGAGGGAACAGACTGCAATAAGAGTTATATTATAATTATAGGATATATATTGTGCGGCCTATGCTGCACGGGCACTGACGTATCAGGATTAATTTACGTATAAAATATGTAGAACACAATTTTCGTACAACGAACTCTTTGCGGTAAGACTGAGATGCACAGACTACAATAAGAATATTTATATATTATAGTGGATTAATATTGGCGGCCTGCAACACTGACCTACAGGCGTAATTTACACTAGGAAATATTTAGACAACACAATATGCGTACAACTGAACCTTCTATACTCCAAACTGAGACTGCACGGACTGGCAATAAGAGTATTTAAATATTATATGGATTAATATGAACGGCCTTTCGCAACACTGACTATGTCAGGCGTATTTACTAGGAAATATGTAGTAAACATCAATATGCGTACAACTGCAGCTCTTTGCGTCAAACTGGATGCCACAAGACTACATAAGAAGTATATAAATATTATATGGATTAATAGTGTCGGCCTTCGCAACACTTGACTACAGCGTAATTTTCTTTAAGGAAATATGTATAAACACAATAAGCGTACAACTGAAGCACCCCCCCGTCTATTGCGCTCAAACTGAGACAGGTCACAGATTGCAATAAATAGTATTTAAATAATAGATGGATTAATATGGCGGCCCTTCGTCAACACTGACTACAGGCGTAATTTTACTATAAAATATGTAGAACACAATTTGCGTACAACTCCGCGTCTTTGCGGCAAACCGAGGACGCACCTAGAGTGCTATAGAACTATTTAAATGTTTATCAATGGAATTAATATGGCGGCCTTCGGTCACCACTGACAATAGGCATTAATATACTATAAAGATTATGTCATAGACACGATATTTGTGTACAATCTGAACTCTTTACCTCAAACTGAAGACGCATCAAGACTGCAATAAAAGAGTATTTAAATATTATTTGGATTAAATATGAGCGGCCTTCAGGGCAAACACTGACAACAGTCGTAATTTACTAGGAAGAAAATGTAGAACATCAATATGCGTAGCAACTGAACTCCTTGGCTGCCTAAACTGTATACGCATACGTACAGCAATACAAGTATTTTAAATATTATATGGGAAGTTAATATGGCGGCCTTCGCAAACACAGACTACAGGGCTGTAATTACTTAGGAAAAATGTAGAATGGCACACATATGCGTTACAGACTGAACTCTTTGCGCCAAACTGAGACGCACAGACTGCAATAAAGTATTTAAATATATATGGATTAATATGGCGGCCTATCGCCACCATCTGACAATAGGTGTAAGTTTACTATAAAATATTATATAACCACAATATGCGGTACAACTGAGACTCTTTTGCTTCCAAACTGAGTAACGCACAGACTTTGCAATAAGAGAGTAATTTAAAATAGTTATATGGATTGAATATTGGTGGCCTTACGCACCACTGACTAACATGGGCGAAAATATATTACAATACAAATATATTGAACACCAATTTGGGCTTTGTGACAACTCAGCTCTATTGCGGCTAATCAGACGCACTAAGTGCATGAACTATTTAAATGTTATATGATTAATATGGCGGCTTCGTGCACGCACTGGACATTAGGGCGTGAATTTACTATAAAATTATGTAAAACACTAATTTGGCGTACTACTTGAATTTCTCTATGTGCGGCCAAATCTGAGACGGCACAGTATTCTAGCAATATAAGAATTATTAAATATGTCTATAATTAATATTGGCGCTTTCGGGGCAACACTGAGCTACATGGCTAGATTTATACAGGAAATATGTTAGAACACAATATGCATACAACTGAACTCTTGTGCGCGGCAAACTGAGCGCACAGACTTAGGCAAATAAGATATTAAATATTGATATGTGATTTAATATGGGTCGGCGCATATCGCATCGCATTGAATTCAGGGCGGAATTTATCTAATAAAATATGTAAACACGAATATGTCGTAGCCAACTGAGGCTCTTGCGCCAAACATGACGTCACGACTACAGTAAAACAATTTAAAAGTTACAGGGGATAAGTAAGTTCCGGTGTTTTGGGAAGCACTTGACACGGCAGGAGTGTGCAAATAGTTAACTGAAAACACTGGTACAATTTCAACTGCTACTGGCCAGAAAAGTGGCAGAAAACAATGCTTTTTCAATTAAAGATCACAGGACACACTGAGCTGCAAAATATCTCCCTTCCTTTCAAAAGCCTCTCCAGGCTGCATGACCTCCCAGCGGGCAGGCACGTCCCCCCGAAGCTTGCTCGCGCTCTCCCCGACTCCCGCGCCCCCTACTGATACCGCAGGCAGCGCACACAAGAGTAGATATCTCCTTAAAAGTTTCTCTGAACTAAATAAGAAGTGGAAATTCTCTAATCTAACTCTATTCTAAAGCTGTAGGTGGATGGTTTCTTGAGTATTTGAAGAAGTGACTAATCAGAGCTAGTGATAACAGCATTGTGTTTAAGAAACGGCAGAGAGTAGCACGTCCACACTCGAAGTGGTGAGAGACAGAGTTATGAGGTCTCAGAACATGAAATGACAGTGGCATAGATAAAACAGTGGTCACTAGTGATTTTTGCAGCAAATGAGATCGGCATATCAGCTCGCGCATCGGGCCGACTCATACACCCAGACCACCCTGCTTTCTATTGATTGCCTAGCTGCCAAAGATAACAGGAAACTCTGAAGAAAGGGGGTGGGGGATGCGGATTGTTAACAGATGCAGTATCTATAAGATTCTTTCAACGGAAATATCGCGGTCTGGTGATAATTCCAGATAAGATGTAGACAACATCCAGTTGGCCGATTTCACTGTTGTTCAATTATGAATCGATCGAAAACATCCTAAATAAGACCCCAAACACAGGCCTGACTCTCAAAAGCGACCAATGGCCTTTTAAAGAAAATGTGTGGTAAAAGGTACTGGATCTGCACCGAAGGGCATGTCTCCATACGCTAAACTCTATGACTTTGTGGGGCATCCTTAAATGTGAAAGTGATGGAAGAGTAAGGCATTAAAAAACAAGGTCTATAACAAATCACGGGGCATCAATGTGATACCTGCGTCATAGAATAGTTTGAATATAGTATTCGCAGTGGCTTGGCAACTCTTACACAGAACTACTTTATACATTGGTAGGCCCGGAATCATATCTTCATTGGTTGCCAACTGTGAAAAGATATATAATACAATATTTACAGATAGTGTTGAGGGGTGTAACAACATTTTGAGATAGCTGTTAATAGTCTATATAGTGTGTAATCAAACCAGCATCACATTTCGTGGCCACCCATCTTGGTTCATCCAGGGGGATTGTCTTCTTAGCTCCGGGATTCGCCGTTTTATCATAATACTAGTGCTTGGCAGCTCCAAACATTATGGCACAACCGACAAAGGATTCGATCTTTAAAACTCGGGGCCGAGTGTTTTTATTCTGGCACAGGTCTTACAGGGGGGCACAGGCATGCAATATAAACCGATCGGCGCGTCTGGCCACAAACTAAACATATACACTCGATTTAGGAGCGCACTTTACTGCATCAGGCACCGCATCCAAAACACTTTGTCATAATTTAACTCAGTGTTTCTTTCTTTTTATTTTTGTTCTTCAGCTGTGGTTCCAGCTTTGCCCGAAGCGCTCTGAAAAATAAGAAGAAAGAGAAAAAGAGGCGCTTCTAAAGCCTCCTTCATGCTCCTGGCTGCTGCTAGCACTCTCAGAGTCGGGGCATGACGACATGCCCGCCTGATTCACGCTGTAGTATGGAGGAACTTTAATAGATCTCCAGAGACCTAGCGGCAAAACCCCATTCCTGGAACTTGGGATGGGAGGCCCCCAGCTATCGCCACCCTTAACACTGTGACCTGTGCACGGTAAAGGCAACAACCTGTGTAATCGACTAGAGGCTGCACGTACAGGCCACAGCTAGCTACGAAATGTCAGTAACGGGCTGACTGAGAGGAGCAGGCGAAATGCATTTTTTAGCACGACCGCCAAACAAGTGACGTGAGTATTGGCTGCAAAAACATCCACAACATGTGTAAACTTGATACAGTTGTAAATCTTGAGTCACGAGACAATTAAGGCTACAAGATCAATAAGAAAAAAATTAAAAGACTAAAATAATCCATTCCTAGTTCTTATGAACTAAATGTCATAAAGTATGAGGTACTGACATAGGCCTATAGGTGCAGTTACATGGTAGCAGGCTGACAAACGGGCGCACTATGACAGCTAAAACGAAGACAGCGCGGTATTGTAAATGGCAGCAATGGTAACGGCATGGGGGGAAGGATGGTGGTTGAAAGGGGGGAGACTCCTCTATCACTTTTTTTTTAACCAAGGGACCAAGCAATTATGTCAATATATGTGTTGGGCTCAGGCAAAGAACATCCCAACGTGGGAACACGGGAAGGTTGCAGGTCGCTGGCAGGCGCGTCATTAGAGTGGGTAAGTCGGTGAGAGGCTATGGCTCGCCGTTCAGTCATCTATTAACCCGTTCAGTGCTCACATGCAGCTAAATCAAATGGAGTGCCCATCTAGAGGATGGGCAGAATTTCTCAAAAATTTCGATTCGCCCTGACTTCGGCCGAATTTCCGCGACAAAATTAGTTTTCGAGGTCCATAATTATCTTCGGACGGGATCGGCGTTTATAAAAAACAGCTATTTTTTGCTCAGGCTACCAGAGCCTGTAGCGTGTGCTGTAGAACTTTTGTTGCCATGCTTAATAATGGCAGAAGGGAGTCTGTGTTTTGGTCGTCATACAATGTTGTATTTTATTTGTATGACGACGTAATGACTTCCTGCCGCTCTTAATGAATCGCTTCACTATAAAATTCTCCGAGGGCACTTAAGAGGTCAAACTTTACCAAAAACTGAATTGGGTGGGAATGTAGCGCAGATAAATCATAGGCACGCCATCTGAAAAAAACAAGCTAGAGTGGCTCAGGTGGCAACATCTTAATGGCCACAGGGGGTGCAGCAAGGTGACAGAGTGTGGTAGGTGACGGCAGCAGCCTTAAAGCACAGCGAGGAGCAGTGAGTGGCACAACATGCACACTTCTGGAAGGGTGGCAAAAGGGAGAGTAGGCAGCAATGAGAGTTGGGCAGCAATGACAGAGGTGTGAGAGGTCAGGGCAGGGCAGGCTCACAGCCAGCAGCATGAGGTCAGACATGTGGGCACTAATGACATTCTGGAGGTGAGCTAAAAAACAGAGAGTTAGAGCCAAGCAGAGTGCAGTCAATGACAAATGGTGTGAAGGTCACAGGGCAGAGCCAACAGCAGGGTCGAGCATGAGGTCAGACATGTGGCCAGTCAATGACAGGAGGTGTGGAGGTCACGGCAGCATCCAACAGCAGCAAGAAAAAAAAAAGGCATGAGTGTCAGACAGATGCAGCAATGACATTACTTGGAGGTGATGCAAAAACAGGATTAGGGCCACAGATGTTGGCACGAGATTGATAGAGTGGTGGGAGGTCCAGCTTTAATAGGGAGGCAGCGTAGCATTGAGGTCATGACAGTCGGCACAATTGGACAATTAGGAGGTGATAGGCAGAAGAAAAACAGAGTAAGGCCACAGGTGAGGCAACTAATGATAGTAGTGTAGGAGTGTCACGGCTATAATCATTTACGCAGTAGGCCAGGCGAGCATTGAGGTTAGACGTGGCAGCGAATGACATTCTGTGAGGTGGCGACTCAAAACAGGAGAGTAAGGCCACAAGAATGGCACAATGTAAACAGTGTGAAGGGTTCACTGCAGGGCAGTCCATCAGCAGTAGCATTAGGTCGGGGTAGACAGATGGCAGAAGACATTCTGGAGGTGGCAAAAACATGAAGATAGGAGGAGTAGGCCACAGAGTTGGCACAATGACAGTAGTGCTGTAGGTCACTGTGCATAGACTGAGGGCAACGAGCATAGCAGCGAATGAGGTCAGGACTGGCACAGTGACAGGTGTGAGTGACGGCCACGGGCTAGGCAGTCAAACAACAGCAGGCAAGCATGGGCTTATGAAGGTACAGAGATGTGGGGCACAAATGACAGTAGTTGGTGGAGGTGGTGTGCAATACCATCGCCTGTGTAAAGATGGTAGGTGGCAGATGGAGTAAACTGGCAGCAGTATGGTGTGGTATCATGTGCTAGGCGGGTGGCGGCATCAGTGATTTTAGTGGTCTGAAGCAGGTAAGTTTGAAACCCAGAATACATTTCTCAAATTTGGGTGAAGCGTCATATGACGCCTAAGGCATTGGCTGTGTTGGAAATCCTGGCCTGATGCCACGCCTGAGATTCATCTTGCAAACGAGGTCAGATCGTTCCCACATTTCGGCAGTCTTGTGGACTAATTGGGTTGCTCTCTTAGGGTAACGATGGCCCGCGCCGGCCGTCACTGAAAACTCGCTCTGATGCTGCACGACAATCTAATGGGCGCGGGGCAGAAGCAGGCTTTTTCACTGGCAAACTCGGCAAGTTATGCGGCCCACACACCATTTTGGCTTCGCCTAGAAGTCCAAGCGATCATTCTAACTGGGCGTTGGCAAGTGCTGTCCACGAGTATGGTTCCACAGACCCTGTTTGGTTTCAGTGACTGCCCCCTTCCAGGGTCCTTCCCCTGCTGCAGTGCCCTCCTCACTAGGCGGTGAGAGGAAGGCTGCTCTATCAGTGACTCCAGACTTAGAGTTGCCAGCTGATGGAGCTGGTACTCCCTCAACCGCCTCTCTCCCCCCCCTCACCTTCCCACAGCAAGCCACAGCAGATAGTAAGGTGAGTGCTTGAGGAACCCGCCGCTTTGGGGGTGGTCTTGGGGTGGTGGGGGTGGGGGGGGGGGTCAGACCTTGTCAGAGGAGGAGATGATGCCGCACCGATAGGCAGGCGGCAGCAACTGACTGAGACAGGATATTGGGGGGGGGGGGGGGGGGGGGGGGGGGGGGGGGGGGGGGGGGGGGGGGTGTGTTATTTTTATCCCTGGGGGGGGGTTTTTTTTTTCGTCTATAGTATTTTGAGGTTTGTTCTCCGCCATCTCAGGCAGGGACTGGAAAACAGGCGTCCTCATTTTTGGACCAGTAGGCGAGTGGTCCAATTAAGGTGTGAGAGCCAGGAAGTCATCACTCTGCGCGGATGCTGAGGTGGATATTTTAATTCGGCTGTCACTAGTGGCCAGGGCAAATCAAGCCATGCTGCGGGCCAATCTGCACAAGTGACTCCGAGGGACTCCCTGCCTCCATCTCCACTTTATACTGCCACGGTAACATTGCGAGTCATCTGCCTCGTCTTCCTGCATCCTCCATCTAGACCCTCCCGTCCATCTGCTCCTGCTCCTTCGCTCTCCGTCACAGTGGTAGAAGAATCCACTCATTTCACCAATCAATGCTCTTCTATTCGCAATTGTCTCCTCCTACCTTCCATGTTCAGTCCCCATTTGTCTCACATGATGGCCACAAGACATGTAGTCGCCACGTCTCCAAGTCCCCTGCCGAGGGATGGCAGACAGATTTTTCAGGCATCTGTTCAAGACATAGAAGGGCAAGTTGGAATGCTAGTTATTCATCCGACTCCTGACGCACCTGACGAAAATGTAAATAAAAATAAAGATAAACAATAACGTCGCCTCCTCGAATGGCCTCAGCAAACAGGCAGTGTCACGCATGAGCTGGCCTACTGGCTGACATCAAAAGTTACACAGAGATTGTATCTTCCTGTTCCGCTCTGGATCATCAAAAAATCGTTTAAATGGCCTTCCTCATGGTCATAGCTGTGCGGTTCCAACATGATGGCAAGGGGCTGAATTTCTTCCAACGGAGTGGAAACATCGGCGATATCAGCGTGTGTTGGGGGAGTCCTTCTGCCATTGAACTTGATTTTGAGGGTGTTCGCTGTCTTTGTAAGGAATGGATGACAGTGCATGCACTAGTTTCCTGGGCACATTTTCAGAACTTCGTGAAGATCGCTTGAGAGAACTTCAGGGAACCTTTCCAATCAAACCAGATTGAATCACTTAGCGCCATGCAGGGCTGCATGGACCATCCATCCTGCCGGTGCAGTGCGGACACCATTGTTGCTCTCATTGTCCGTCACAAGGTTCTCGATTTGCAATTGGCGGGCGGAGAAAGCACACATCGATTTCTTGGCTTGCATGACGTGGGGGTGTGGAGCAGATTTCTCCCCTGTGTGATACTTCGTTCGCGAGGCAAGCCATGGTGTGATGTAACGCGTGACACCTGGCTGTGGCCTCTAGACATGTGGTATATGGATGAACGTACTTGTGGAGGCTGAGTATGAGTGGTGGTGGTGAGAGAGGAGGAGGCAGACATTTGTGGCGAGGGGGGGGGGGGGGTGGTGTGGGGGTGGGGGGGGGGGGTGGTGTGGTGGGGGGGGGGGGGGGGTGTTGGGTTGAGGAGAAAATAAAAAGTTGGGGGGGTTGTGGTTTTGGGGTGGGGGGGGGTGGGGGGGGGGGGTTGGGGGGTTTTTGTTTGATGTGGTAAAGATGGTTTGACAGCATGGAGTGTGAGAAAGGCGGCGTCTTCTGTCCAAAGTTCTGGTGTGGCTGGGCTTAGGAACACATTCACCCAGTGGGCCTTAAAAGGACATGTACTGTCGCTGACTGTAGTTAGGAGCTCCACACATCCTTCTGGCACTGCGTCACTTGGGACAAATCGATATGCTCAAGGACTGGCCAACTTGCTGTTCTACATATTTTGTGTAGTGGGTTGGTACATGCCAATTTGGAAAATTAAATTACAGAGCTTGGGAACTCACCACCTCGGGCTTCTGCTAACAAGGGATACCATTAATTCTGCTGATGGTGCAGAGTCCACCATTGGACATGGGAGAAGATGCAGTACTAACAGACTTGGACAGTGAGAATCGGTCAGTTTCTGCACCTTAGCGATGTCATGGACGCATACTTGTTTTCTTCATTTGCAATCGCCTCGTTGAACGACCTGCTGGCGGCCAGTGAGTAGGGCGAGGAGGCTAGGTAGGCGTCTGATGGGGAGTATGATGGCAAAGTGAAACAAGCCCGCTTCTGCAGAGGTAGTGGAGCTAACTGGAATGCGTGCTACTAGGGCCACTGCTGCTGCACGCGCTAGTATGGACGCACCATCAATAGTGAGACCACGTTTCTCGCGCAGGGGCCAGCCTTATGGTGACAATGCTGCATGGTGTTGACGCAGGGCCGTGGTGCCAACGTTAGCTCCCTGGCCACACTTCACTTTCTGCCCACAGATTCTACATATACCCATTATCGGCTCCTCCGGTGTCTTAGAAAAGAACTGCCACACCGCCGAGTAGCTGATTTTATCGCCAACGCTCCGCACTGAGTGACTAATACCGCCGCTGCCTCGCTGAGCCCCTGTGCTGCTACTTTCTTGGACCTGCGAAGCGGGTTTTCTACCCCGTGGCCGCTTGACTCCTGACCTCACACTGCGGCTACCCTGCTGACTCACGGCCACACTACCGACTTAAGGGCTGCGCCACTGCCTGACACGCAAGCTGCCGCTCTCTTCTCCCAATGATAATGATGAAGCCCTTGTACACTGTTGGTCTGGGCCAGCTCATAGCATCACATGGCTTTCAAAGCCACCAGTATGCTGATGACACCCAACTTTACATCTCCGGCCCAGACATCTCTATTGTCCAAGATCCCAGATTGTCTGTCATCTAAATCCTCCTTCTTCTCCTCCTGTCTCCTAAAACTTAATGCAGAGAAAACAGAATGGGCCGGGACAATGGGTAGTCGAGGGTAGGCGACCGCGTAGGTCGCCACTTCATCCCAGGGAGAAAATGGGACACAAGGAGGCATGGAGTGGGCTGAATATTTCATTTGGGGGGCACTTTATGCCTTTTTGAACTAGGGCACCAGAATACCTTGTCCCAGCCTTGCTTGCTTCACCCGGCTCCCAAGTGCGATCGGCTACATCGATTAGTGTTTGCCTGTCACCGCCGTCCACCTCAATGGTGTCGCTGTACAAAGCCTGACCACTCACCACATAACCCCCAATTGCAACTCTCATCATCACTATTTGCCCGCTCTGCAAGAAGCAGCGGATGTCTTCCCCACCTCTTTGCTGCCCACTGTGCTCAAATAGTTGGCACAGAGACCACAGCACATAGTAGTTCTCTGGGTGTGGGAAGCGAACGGGACAGAGGTGGGTTGAGGACAGGTGAGGGCCCCTCACCTGCTCCCGGGCCATGCCAACTAAGGGTTGTGTCTGACAAACCCACCGACTCTTGGCTGGGGTTGTCAGATGTCATCTGGGAGAAAGTGTATAACCTAGTCTCTTGATATGCAGAGGCTGACCCCTCACAACATGACCACCCATGCCACTCTCCACATCTATACTTTTCCGCCTACTGCAAGAAGCAGGGGATATTGGCCCCATTTCCTCGCTGCCAAGTAGCTGCTGACTGTCCTCCTCAAATTGTTCATCCTCGCTGTATAGTGGTGCTGAGCCCTGACCACATAGTAGATCTCTGGCTGAGGGAACCGGATGGGACAGTGGTGGGTTGAGGGCAGGGAGGGCCGCTGACCCGCTCCCGGGCCATGCCAACTAAGGTTTGTGTCTGACGTTCCCACCGACTCTTGGCTGGGTTTGTCAGATGTCACCTTGAAGGAAGTGGATGACCTAGTCAAACAATCAAGAACCCTTGGGTTGCTGGTCAACACACGGCCGCTAGATAACACCGGCAGTTCTGGCCTCACAGAGTGACCCCTGCTGCGACGTCCCCTTACTGTGCTGTGACCCGGGCCTGCTCCAGAAATGTTTGTGCCACTGACACTCGCATGTGAAGATCCTGCCACCTCTCTGTCTGACATACTGTTTGTTCTAAAATATACAGACACTGTTTGATGAAGATATCTGTATATGATAAATACACACCCTGTATTTGACTCCAAATGAACCCAGTAACAAGCTTGGGTAACCCTTGGATATAAATTGCGCACCACAAATGGCCAGGAAAAATTTACTTGTATGTGCTGTTTAAAAACACTGTGTATTTTACTGAATATAAAAGCACAAACAGGCTCAATTAACCTTCGGATATGAATTATGCTACAGCCAAATTTTCTTCTTTGGCATTGAAAAACACAGTTGCTTTTACTGAACACAACAGCAGAAAAACGCTTAATTAACCCTTGGATGTAAATTGCGCAAAAGAAATTAGCTGCCAAAAATTACTAGCTTTGTAGCGTGTTAAAATGACGTGTATTTTACTGAGCACAACAGCAGAAAAAACGCTTAATTAACCTTTGGATATGAATTATGCTACAGCCAAAATTTCTTCTTTGCCGTTGAAAAACAAAGTTTCTTTTACTGAATACAACTGCAGAAAAATACTTAGTTAACCCTTGGATGTAAATTGCGCAAAAGAAATGTGCAGCCAAAAATTACCAGCTTTGTAGCGTGTTAAAACGGCGTGTATTTTACGGAGCACAACAGCAGAAAAACGCTTAATTAACCTTCGGATATGAATTATGCTACAGCCAAAATTTCTTCTTTGGCGATGAAAAACAACGTTTCTTTCACTGACTACAACTGCAGAAAAATCCTTAGTTAACCCTTGGATGTAAATTGTGCAAAATAAATGTGCTGCCAAAAATTACCAGCTATGTAGCGTGTTACAACGACGTGTATTTTACTGCGCACAACAGCAGAAAAACGCTTACTTAACCCTTGGATCTAAATTGCGCAAATGAAATGAGGTGCCAAAAATTACCAGCTATGTAGCGTGTTACAACGACGTGTATTTTATGGAGCACAACAGCAGAAAAACGCTTAATTAACCCTTGGATCTAAATTGCCCAAAATGAAATGAGCTGCCAAAAGTTACCAGCTATGTAGCGCGTTACAACGACGTGTATTTTACTTAGCACAACAGCAGAAAAACGCTTACTTAACCCTTGGATCTAAATTGCGCAAATTAAATGAGGTGCCAAAAATTACCAGCTATGTAGCGTGTTACAACGAGGTGTATTTTACGTACCACAACCGCAGTAAAACGATTACTTAACCCTTGGATCTAAATTGCGCAAATGAAATGAGGTGACAAAAGTTACCAGCTATGTAGCGTGTTACAACGACGTGTATTTTATGGAGCACAACAGCAGAAAAACGCTTAATTAACCTTCGGATATGAATTATGCTACAGCCAAAATTTCTTCTTTGGCATTGAAAAACAACGTTTCTTTTACTGACTACAACTGCAGAAAAATACTTAGTTAACCCTTGGATGTAAATTGCGCAAAATAAATGTGCTGCCAAAAATTACCAGCTTTGTAGCGTGTTAAAACGACGTGTATTTTACTGCGCACAACATCAGAAAAACGCTTAATTAACCTTCGGATATGAATTATGCTACAGCCAAAATTTCTTCTTTGGCGTTGACATACAACCTTTCTTTTACTGACTACAACTGCAGAAAAATACTTAGTTAACCCTTGGATGTAAATTGCGCAAAAGAAATGTGCTGCCAAAAATTACCAGCTTTGTAGCGTGTTAAAACGGCGTGTATTTTACGGAGCACAACAGCAGAAAAACTCTTACTTAACCCCTGGATCTAATTGCGCAAATGAAATGAGGTGCCAAAAATTGCCAGCTATGTAGCATGTTACAACGACGTGTATTTTACTGAGCACAACAGCAGAAAAATGCTTAATTAACCTTCGGATGCTACAGTCAAAATTTCTTCTTTGGCGTTGAAAAACAGTTTCTTTTAGTGACCACAACAGCAGAAAAATGCTTAATTAACCCCTGGATCTAAATTGCGCAAAAGAAATGAGCAGCCAAAAATTAAGTGATATTTGGATTGTAAAAATGCTGTTTCTTTAACTGAATACAACAGCAACAGGCTTATATAACCCTTGGATATTCAGTGTGCTCAAGAACTGAGCAGATAGCATTAAAATGTATATGCAGCTGAGTTGGAGGCACACTGGACTTCAATTCCAATACCCCACAAAATCAAAATGTAAGAGAAGCAGTCTCTGAGACAAGCTGTGACACCTCCCCAAAAATCGCTTTATAAAAGTTAGTTCTTAAGTGTGAGATCTCAGCAGCAACTTCACAGCACAGTGAGAGCAGTGTGAACTGCCAGCGTCGCGCCCAGACTTATATAGTGCGGTGACGTCACAGAATCCCGCCGGTCTCTGATTGGCTTCATCTCTGCACATGTCATTTAGGTTACTCCTTTATTCCTCCCAGACTTCGTTGCCCCATGTACCGCCATGTGCGCGCTATCAATTAAAAATAAGTTTCTTTCCCGCACATCACCCCAAACTTCGACTGCGTGCCGAGTAGACGTTTTCCTGAAATTGTAAACGAATTCCACTTCGTTAGAATCGATTCGTCCATCTCTAGTGCCCACCCATTACTACTTCCTATTTTTAACATATCACCAGGCCCCTTTTTGATTAGGACCACTAACAGGAATACTGTTCTATTGTCACACCTGGCATCCATTTTAAAGTAGCCTGACCCCAAAACCAGCAAAAATGTCCTTATGGACACTCAGAATAAAAATTTGCACTAAGAAATTGACTATTTTAAAAAAAACATCTTTTCCAATGCTGCTGCTGCTACTACGGCTACTTGCCATTCTACTGCTGGCAAGTTGCTGACGTTGTTCCACCGTGACATTAGAACGTGAAGAAGACGAAACACATGTCTCCAGTTGGTTAACGAGGCCTGTCTCAAATTCCTGCATTCTACTGTCTAATGAAGTGGGTTGAAGGAAATTGCTGACTTTTGATTTTGAACGTGGATCAAGGAGGGTGGACATCCAGTAACTGCTGTTCATTTTGATGGCTTTGAAGCGTGGGAAATAAGCTTGTTTCAATAAGACCTTTACTATTGGTTTCTTTTACAGCGGCATGACCCCAAAAGCCGCACACATGCCCTTATGGACCGTCAGAATAAAAAGTGCCGGAAGAAACAATTATTTGAATCAATATTTTAGTGAACTGGACATTGATTATCCCTGTCCTTTACCGCAGCATGACCCCAAAAGCCACACAGGTGCCCTTATGGACCCTCAGAATAAAAAGTGCCGTAAGATAGAAGTATTTGAACCACTATTTTAGTGGACTGGACATTGACTATCCCTGTCCTTTACCGCAGCCTGACCCCAAAACCACACAGATGCCCTTATGGACTCTCAGAATAAATAGTGCCGGAAGAAAGTAGTATTTGAGCCCCTTTTTTAGTGAACTGGACATTGACTATCCCTATCTATTCCCACAGCATGACCCCAAAACCCACATGACCCAAAATTACAAAGTGCCGGAAGATAGAAGTATTTGAACCACTATTTTAGTGAACTGGACATTGACTATCCCTGCCCTTTCCCGCAGCCTGACCACAAAATCCGCATGACCAACAAATTAAATAGTGCTGGAAGATAGAAGTATTTGAACCACTATTTTAGTGAACTGGACATTGACTATCCCTGTCCTTTCCCGCAGCATGCCCCCAAAATCTGCATGACCCACAGATTAAAAAGTGCCAGAAGATAGAAGTATTTGAACCACTATTTTAGTGAACTGGACATTGACTATCCCTGTCCTTTACCGCAGCATGACCCCAAAACCAGCATGACCCACAGATTAAAAAGTGCCAGAAGATAGAAGTATTCAAACCACTATTTTAGTGAACTGGACATTGACTATCCCTGTCCTTTCCCGCAGCATGACCCCAAAATCCTCATGACCCACAGATTAAAAAGTGCCGGAATTTAGAAGTATTTGAACCACTATTTTAGTGAACTGGACATTGACTATCCCTGTCCTTTCCCGCAACATTCCAGAAGATAGAAGTATTTGAACCACTATTTTAGTGAACTGGACATTGACTATCCCTGTCCTTTCCCGCTGCATGACCAACAAATTAAATAGTGCTGGAAGATAGAAGTATTTGAACCACTATTTTAGTGAACTGGACATTGACTATCCCTCACCTTTCCCGCAGCATGACCCCAAAAACCGCATGACCCATAGAGTACAAAGTGCCGGAAGATAGAAGTATATGAACCACTATTTTAGTGAACTGGACATGGTCTATCCTTATCCTTTGCCACAGCATGACCCCAAAACCCGCATGACCCACAGGTTAAAAAGTGCCGGAACTTAGAAGTTTTTGAACCACTATTTTAGTGAACTGGACATTGACTATCCCTGTCCTTTCCCGCAGCAGCTCATCAACACCCGCATGACCCACAGATTAAAAAGTGGCGGAAGATAGAAGTATTTGAACCACTATTTTAGTTAACTGAACATTGACTATCCCTGTCCTTTACTGTAGCATGACCCCAAATCCCGCATGACCCACATATTAAAAAGTGCCGGAAGATAGAAGCATTTGAACCACTATTTTAGTAAACTGGACATTGACTATCCCTGTTCTTTCCCACAGCATGACCCCAAAACCCGCTCAGATGCCCTTATGAACCCTCAGCATAAAAATTTGCAATAAGAAATTGACTATTTTAAAAAAACTATTTTTTGAATGCTGCTGCTACAGATACTTGCCATTCTACTGCTGTCACGTTGCGGACGTTGTTCCACCTTGACATTAGAAGGTGAAGAAGATGCAACAGATGTCCCAAGTTGGTCAACGAGGCCTGTCTCAAATTCCTGCATTCTACTGTCAAGTGGGTTGAAGGAAATTGCTGATCAAGGAGAGTGAGGCTGTGAACGTGGATCACGGAGGTTCAGCTGGCAGGGCCAGACTTATATTGGGTGCGGTGAGAGCCAGGGCTGCCGTCAGTCATCTATTAACACGGAGGTTCAGCTGGCAGGACTGGACTTAGAGTGGGTGCGGTGAGAGCCAGGGCTGCCATCAGTCGTCTATTAACACGGAGGTTCAGCTGGCAGGGCTGGACTTAGAGTGGGTGCAGGGTTGTACCATGTATCTACTTGTTCAAAGTTATACAAATAGCATGCTGTTTCACATTGTAGATCCTGGCAGTATTGCCATGAATGATAGCATTTAGGTGGCATGCCTTTTTCTATGTTGCCCATACCCTTAAGGTGCATAATGTCGCCCTTCTTGTAAATGCGCATGTATGTTGAGAAAGGCAGAGGGCCACTGACTGGAGTACTGCCCTATTTGCACCCCTTTTGCAAAAGTCTGACCCCCAAACCAGCAGAAATGCCCTTATGGACACAGAGAGTAAAATTAGCAGCAAGAAATGAGTATTTGAAACAACATTTATTTGAATAGAACCTTCAATATCGCAGTCTTTTCCAGCTGCTTGACCCCAAAAGCAGCAAAAACGACCTTTTGAACACTCAATAAAATTAGCCAGAATAAAAGAGTTTTTTTAAAAACATTTTTGGGAAAAGGACCTGGGTTACAGCTGTTTTTTTATAGCACCATGACTCCAAAAAATGTAAAAATGACCTTTCGGACACTTGAAAATTGTGACAAAGAAATGTCAGTTCAAAAACACGTTTTTGTACCAAAGGACCTGGATTATAGCTGTTTTTGACAGCACCATGACCCCAAAAATTAGATAAAAGACCTCTCAGACACTGTTAAAAATTGTGACAAAGAAATGCCAGTTAGAAACCACATTTTTTTACCATAGGACTTGGATTATACCTGTTTTTGACAGCACCATGACCCCAAAAATTAGAAAAATGACCTTTGACACTTTTAAAAATGGTGAAGAAATGCCTGTTAGAAACAACTTTTTTACAATAGGACCTGTATTATAGCTGTTTGTTTACAGCACACGGACCCCAAAAATTAGAAAAATTACCTCTCGGACACTTTTAAAAATGGTGAAGAAATGCCTGTTAGAAACAACTTTTTTTTACAATAAGACCTGGATTATAGCTGTTTGTTTACAGCACATGGACCCCAAAAATTTGAAAAATGACCTCTCGGACACTTTTAAAAATGGTGAAGAAGAAATGCCTGTTAGAAACAACATTTTTTACAATAGGATCTGGATTAAAGCTCTTTTTTAAAGCCCCATGACCCCAAAACCATTGACAGTGCTTAAAATTTTCATGAAGGAATGAGTAATTTAAATAAGGTTTTTTCAAGAAAACGTATACAATTGTTGTCTTTTACAGTCTCCTAACCGCCAAACCAGCCAAATGACCTTGTGGGCACTCTGAATACATTTTGCATTAAAAAATGAGCATTAAAATTTTTTTTTCAAGAGGACCATTTCTTTGGGAAGAGAAATGTGAAGTAGACCGGCTACTAATCGGTGACCTTGGCAACTGGGGCAACAACATCATCATAGATCCATTCCTGATTCATTTTGATATAAGTCAAATGATCCACATTCTCTGTGGAAAGGTTGACAAGTTTGTCTGTTATCACTCCTCCAGCTGTGCTGAAGGTCCACTCAGAGATGACAATGCCTGCTGGGCCCAGGGAAAACACCTTAGGCGTGGCAAGAAAGCTGGGCCATTCCCCCATTTTGGATCCCCAAAAAGTAAAATTGGGGTCCCCCAAACATTTTCCAAAAAAAACCCCTGCTGTTTCTTGCCACTTACTGCTGTCAACTTGCTGATGTTGTTCCCCGTGTTTTGAACTAACCCAGACGCAACAGCTTTTCTAAATTTGACCCAAAATGGCAGGGTCTAAATTCCTGCTTTCTACTGTAAATTTTGGGGGATGGTGGAAGGAAAGTGCAGACTTTCGATTTGAAACGGGGGGGATCTAGGAGGGTGGCCCACCCAGTAATGGTGGTTAAATTTTGAGGGCCCTTTTGCGTGGATCTTGATGGAGGAAATGGAGCACCCAAAGCACTCTTTGTGAGAGATGGACCCATGTTTTCCCCAAAGGCCTCGGGGACAGGGGCAAAAAATTTAATCTTCCTTGTCTTCCACCTCCACCCCCAAATCTTTTTCCAAGGGCAGGACATCAGTACCGAAAAGTGCCCAAACCAGCCCTCCTCCTCCCTCCTTTTCTTCCTCCTCCTCAGCTTCAACACAGCCCTGACTTGCCTCAGATAAATGCCCCTGAGGGGTGGGGGCGCCGCCTTGCACCAGCCCTGGACCCCAAACCCACCCCCTAACGAAATACCTTTTAAAGGGGGGGAAAAAAAACTGTGGGGCCTTCTTGTTTCCGGGGAGAGAAAGGCTCTGTGTCCGCTTCCTCCTCCTTTCATTTGGTGGGACCTGCTGTTTCATTGTTTTCCAAAACATTGTTCCAGATCAAATTTTTATCACCACAAGGGTTCATCCGGAACAAGGGCATTGTCCTCACTGACCTTTTTGGTGGTTTTCTTAAAAATTTTCCAAAAGGGAAAGGGGGGCAGACTCTTTCACCTGCCCCACCCGTTGGTAAAACACCCCGAGGTCCCCCGGGCTGCTTGTCAAGGCCATCCCACCACTTCTTTACTGCAAATTGCCATTACTTGTTTGCCGAAAATCGCTGGAGAATGTGGGGGGGTGTGGAATTCCCGTGTTCCCCACGTAAACAATGAAGGGGTTGACGGGGAGGCCAATTTTGGGACACGGGTAACGCAGAAAACGGGGGCGAACAGGGAAAAGAACCCCGGGAAGTGTGGCTCGACTTCGAGTTTTTAAAAAAGGGGCAGTGGGGGCCCCTTTGGTAGCACCTTAAAAATTTTTTGGGAAACCCCGGGTTCGGGGGGCCCAGGAAGGGGAAATTTTGCTCCAGCCAAACCGTTTTAAAAAGGGCGGCAAGGAATTTGGGCCCCGTTGTCCCCACACCACCTTCCGGGGGCCCCAGGTTCTTGGCCCAACCCAAAGCCACTGCTTGGTTTGTTGCGTAGCTTTGACCTGTGTGTTGCCCGGTCTCCAAGACTTTTTAAATTTTCAACAGGCCGGGTTTTTCCCTTTAGCACATATGCCCCCCGGGAGTTTGGGGATCGGAAACCTGCACCACCCCTTTGGGTTTTTGAGGGGTGTGCCCAAGCCTGAAGCCCCCGTCATCACAAGGGGACACCCAAAACCCAACTCACCCAGGGAGCTGTCCCAGAGATGTAGCCCCCTTTAAAATGTGTTATTTGTCCTTGTATTCTTTGGTCAGATGGCCCTTTTGTGACACAGTTTCCGCCAATGCGTTTGGAGATTTTAGCTAAACACGGGGGCGGGGCCAGGGCAAGAAGACTTTTGGCTTTCTGGCATTGGGGGGCGGGAAAGGGAACATGTCATATCGGAACCCATCTGTGTCCATCGGGCCAAAAAAAGGCAACTTTTCCCAAAGGGCCCAAAAAGGGCCGGGAAATTTGCTGACATTCATTTTTTTGGCTTTGGGATGGGGGGGTTTTTAAAGCGTTTTATTCTGCCCCCAAAAACCTGGCACAGGGAAAGGGTGGTGCTAGACTGGCCCTGGTAGGTGCGGGGGGAAAACGGTAAAGGAAAAGGGGGTTAGGCGTGTTCTGGGGGGTGGCTGGTGGTACTCGGGCAATGGTTTTGGGGGCAATGGGGCTGATCCTTTTTCATGCTGCTGAGGGGCAAAGGGGACAGGGAATTTCTTGGAAGTGGAAGAAGGGGGAGGGAACAGAGGGTTTTTGCAGTAATTGGAACCCAGGACCTGTGTGGGCCTTTTTTTTTTTGCCAAAAAGATTCCCCCCATTTTAATTAGCTTTTGCAGCATTTTGACTATTCCTGTTCCCTGGTGGTTTTTCCACTTTTGATTTTTTCCCTCTACTGAGCGTGGAGGCAAAAACCCCGGAAAAAATTTTACGTTCCCCTGGGCGAATCTGAGGCTTGATCGGGAAAAAAGGGCCCCGGCTTCAAAAGGGGCCTTGGGCCCTTTTTGAAAGGAGAATAAGCTAGTAGCGGTGTTTCCGTTGGGCCCCCACTGAAAAAGGTGGTGGGTTAATTTTTCACGGACTTGTGCGACCGCCCCCTCCCTTTTTTGAGGCCCGCCCCCCGTACCGGGCACTACCCCATCATCTTCCTCCTCGTCCAAATGAGAGGCCCCTCGGGGAAGCAAATGCTGCTGAAAAAAACCAAGGTTTGGGTCCATTTTAAAGTCATTATCAACATCCCATCATTAAAAAACATCAACAGGTGACTTCCTCCCTTCCCGACAGTCTACATCCTGAAGCTGAGGGGTAGAAGCAAAAAGGCCCTGCAAAGGCGTTGCCGGCGTCGGGGTTTCTGCCGACTGACCAGTTCCTTTTTTTTTGAGGGCACTGGGTTGGGGGCAGAGAAAACAAAAAAGATCCTCTTTTGGGCCCCTTGATCTTTTGGAAAAAGCCGTGTTCCCACCCCCAAAGGGGTGATTTTTAAAAAGGGTCTTCAAACATGGAGTAACCACAAATGGGCCCGGGACATGGGTTTACCAAATTTTGGGGGCCTTTTGCTTCAGGTTGGCGGGTGTCGACGATGATGATTACGAAAATTCTTGGCCGTGACTGGGAGGGGGGAGAAGGTTTTAAAAACCCCTGGTGCAGGGTTTCGTTAACCAAATGAAGAAAAGTTTTGGGGAATGTCCTCAGTACTGAGATTCACAGGTAACCGACCCGCAAATGACAGGGCCCGACAGTCCTGCTACTGGGCGATGTGTCCCCTTGCATGTTGTCCCAGCAAAGGACGGAGCGCCCCCTTTTCTCCCTACCTCACGTCCTTCCTCCCCCTTTTTCCCCACTTACGACCTGTATTCGTCCATGTTTAGAAACATAAAATTTTTAAAAAAAAACTAGAAAATTTTTTCCCCAAGTATCTTTTTGAAAAACGTACTGCCCAAAAAGACAGCAAAACACAGGTGTTCTTTTAAAAACCCCCTTTTAATTTTAAAAGCCAATAGGGGTTAGGAAACAGAATTGGGTTTTTATCGAATATCTGTGAAAAGTGGTTGTTGTGGAAGAACCGTTTAAAACCAAATCAACATGTTTTTTCCTTCAGGGCCCTGAGATTTACCAAAAACCCAAAGTAAACTAGCAAAATTTACTTTTTTCCCACAGATTTGGTCAAATGAAAACCAGGGGTAAATAAAATCAAATTTTTTCTTTCAAAAACTAAGAACGCGGGGCTTTTTTGGGAAATTGACAATACCGTTTTAAAAATTTTTTCTACAGAAAAATGGAAAAAATGGGTATCTTTCCCCCAAAAAACAAACAGGAGTTTCAAAAAATAATAATTTTTCCCCTAAATTTTCTTTAAAAACTGCCCGGTTTTTTTCACACAAATGATAATTAGTGTTGAGCGATTGCGTTTTTGGGTATCGGTTTGAACGATTGTCGATATTTCCCCCATCGTAAGGTTTTTTCGATAGTGAGCATCGTTTATGGCGATGACCATTAAAGTCTTGGGGAGGGGAAACAAAAACCTTTTTTATTACCCCAAACAAGGCTGGAGAATGAAAATTTTAAATCCACAACAGTCAAATGGGTACGTTTCTACAAACTTAAAGGGAACCCCAAATTTTGGTTTATAAAAACCCCAGAAAAAAATCCCCAGGGCCATTTACTACCCCTGTCTTGTACCACAGCCTTTACCCTTAAAAACCCGCATCAAACCCCCAAATTAAAAAGTGCCAGAAGGCATATGATTTAAAACCCTCATGTTTTTTTTTAAATGGAAATTGGGAAAATTTCCCCGGGCCTGGAACCGCCCCCGCCAGACCCCCCTTCCCCCTTTACCCCCCCATTTAAAAAGTGCCCAAAAATGGAGCTTTCCCCCCCTTTTTTTGAACTGGGGCCCTTGACTATACCTGTCCTTGGGCCCCAGCATGGCCCCCAAACCTGCATGACCCCCCCCAAAATTTCCCCAAAAATGCCGGAAAAAAAGGGGTCTTTTAACCACCCTTTTTTGTTTCACTGGCATTGACTATACCCGTTCCTTTGGGCCCCGCATACCCCAAAACCCCGGCCCTTTACCCCCCCAAAATTTAAAAAGTGCCGGGAAAAAGGAGTCTTTCAAACCCCCCTTTTTTTGTTTTAACTGGGGCATTGACCTTTTCCCGTCCTTGGCCACAGCATGAGCCCCAAACCTGCATGACCCCCCATTTTAAAAAGTGCCGGGAAAAAGGGGGGGCTTTAAAACCACCATTTTTTGTTTTTACTGGACTTTTTCTATACCTGTCCCGGGCCACAGCATGAGCCCCAAACCTGCTGCCCCCCCCCATTTAAAAAGTGCCGGAAAAAAAAAAGTCTTTCAACCACCATTTTAGGGTTTAACTGGGAAAATTGACTATACCTGTCCTGGGCCACCTGGGCCCAGGGGCCCGGAAATTACAGTGGGTTCGGGGGGGAAAAGCCCAGGGCGGGACCCCTCATCTTTTAACAGCAGGTTTAAAAAACCCTGATGACGCAGGGAAACGAAAAAAGGGCAGTCGAAGCAGAGTGCGGAAGCGAAAGGGGTGAGAAACCCCCAGGCCCCCCTTTTCCCCTGACACAGGGCAAACCTGGGTTGCGGGTTGACTCCCCTTTTGAGTGGTGGACCCCAAAAGCTTCACTTGGGAAATACGGGGTTAAAAGCTCCCGTTACACCCCCGGGTGCCCTTTTTCTTTGGGATTCTTTTTCTCATTTTACTCAACTTTCTGGAGGGAAAAAGGGGCTCTGTACTTTTTTTCTCGTCCCCTGCTCCATACTCCCCTGTTCCCCTGAATTAAACCCACAAACCCGGTCAAGTTTTCCTGTACCCCCCTTGTACAATTCAGAGGAATTTTTTTTAACAGCTATTTTGTACATGCAATTTTTTTGTACTTTAATTCTTTAAAAACCATTTTTTTAAAAAAGGGTGGAAAACCCACCCCTGTTTTTGTTTTTCTTTTTTTTCATTGTAATTTTTAAAAAGGGGTTCTCAAAACGGGATTGATTCTATTTTTAAAGATCTTGCAAAAAAAAGTCCCTTTTTGC